>CAJVSB020000861.1:0-136500 GCA_911865555.2 Thlaspi arvense
CATAAAAGTTTTGAAATTAAATCCTTAAATGTATGAAATTATTAACCTTATATAATCTTGAAATAATTTAATTTTTTTCATATTGATTATATAATAAAAGAATCTTTTTTGTGTGATTTTGTAAAATTTTTGTTAGTTTACTTAAATATTTTAATATAATTAAAAAAATTATAAAAAACTATACTAAATTGTACGAAGCTGAGTAAAATCGAAGTAGTGGTACCAGTATCAAAAAGTATATTTTGTTTTAATACTACAAAAAATATAAAAAAAATTGAATCATAAACACACCTAATTTTAATACCTAAAATCTAAGATTACAGACAGACTGAGACAAGCTTGAGTTTCGATATTATAACAATTTATCAAAATCGTTTGGGTGATTTTTTTTTTAAAATCTGAAAAGAATGCATTAATTTTGGATAGTAAATGTAATTTTGTGAAAATTAACTTGAGTTGATCTAGTAGTAAAGAAATATTTACCTAACAATTATATAGTAATGACCTTTTTTTATTTTTTTATTATTCATTTATTTATATTAGGGAAATTAATTAATTTAATTTAATTAGGGCTTAATTATGAAGATTAAAAGTTTCGGGGGTCAAATGGTAAGTTTTGAGGGTTTAATTGCAAAAATTAAAAGTTTGGAGGCTAAATTGGGGAATCTAGAAAGTTTAGGGCTCAATAGAAATTGTCAAGGGCTAAATTGAAGAAATTAAAAGATGTAGGGACTCAATCAAAAATTCAAGGGTTTAAATTGAAAGAAATCAAAGTTTGGAGTATTGATCTAGAACAAATTGGACCGAATGATGGAAGCCCATACTGTGATCATTCGAGCAACTTTTCTAGGCTTTCACGGCTTATCTACGTGCATAAGGTGATGATAGTTGGTTTCCCTCAACCAATTTCGTGTTCGAGTCAAAAAATTTGGAGATTTTGGCCTTTGTTTGCTCAAGGGTGTCGTGAGGTTTGGAAGCTTTATTTTCAAATATTTTCCAGTTTTGGCCAATTGATTCTTTGATTGAAGCTCGCTAATCGGTTTGCAAGCTTTGATTTTGGCATTCGTCTCTTGGATTGAGTTCAGAGCGGTCACGACCTAAACTCGAGCCCGTGACTGGTACTACAGTCCACTAACCCTAGTCAATCTCATAGCCTCAACACATAATTAAACCAAACATATCATATAATATTAGCAATACCAGTCACAAACAAACAACTTAACCTTAAATACAAACTAGAATCCCGTCTGAGAAAATAAAGGAGCAAACTAGAGTACAAAGCGATAGCACTATGAAACATGCTCGTACATCAATTGAATCTCGAAGCTCAATACAAAACACCACTAATTGGAATATGAACAGCCACACCAATCTGGAAATATATAAAAAGGGTGAGCTGTAAAACTCAACGAGTACAAATGATACTTAACCTATTCACTTAGGAGTATGTATCACATCATAAGTTCAAAACCACACACACACACACACAGACACACACACACACATATAAATACAATGAGCAATTTAAATGTCAAACATACATATGTGGGAGGATGACAATCATATTAGATGGCCATCGCCTGATCGGGTTCACATCATGCCCACCAAGGCTACATGCTTCTCAGAGTAACACAATCTTAGTACATAACATGACTTCTCAGATATAAGTCAAAACAGAGATGTACAATCCACAACTCAAAACCGATATCACATATCAACATAGCTCACTAATTGTTTACAAATCACATAACACATATCCCATATGTGGTATATACCAAAATATAGTTTGCAAAACATATAATCAGTCATGCCAGAAAATCACAGTCGAAAATGCATGCATAGAAAGAATATCATCACTCATAGTACTGAACCAAGCTAAGAAGGAGTCCCAACTCACCCTCACCCGACTCATTGGTCCGGGTGCGCCCTTGCCAGTGTATCCATAATCAAAACCACACAAAATCATCATCGGCACCAAAACTACCACAAGAAATGTGCTCAATAGCCTAAAACTAGGCTTAAATCCCACATCGGGACCTTAGTACGCATCCCGAGGTTCATTTCCTAACACCTGAGACCCACGCTACTCAAGAATCCACATCCAAACCCCTTTAAAACTTAAACCACACTGAACTAGTCTCCAACGCCCTTGAACCAGCTTGAACCAGCCTCCATAACCCTTAAACTAACTTGAATTGGCTTAAATCGGCCTAAAACTACCTTAAACCGAACTGAACCGGCCTTAAAGCTCTCAAATCAGATCCAAACGACCCCAAAACTCTACAAACCGGTCTGAACCGGTCAAGAATCATCCAAAACAAGGCTGAACCGGCCTTAAGAACCCTTGAATTAGCTTGAACTAGGTTGGTTTAGTCAAAAGCACTCAATTTTCGGTCAAACTGGACCTCTCCGAACCCCTAGACAAACTCAGTCTAGTAGATCTTTTCTTCTTGAATCCAGAACTAGTTCAACTTCCCAAATCCGAGTTGATTTGACCATTGAACCAGCTGATCAAACCTTGAACCAACACTAGCTAGTTCAGTTAACCCTTTTTTTGCTTAGTCAATTTGCTGAGTTGCTCAGTGTTTTAACCACTAAGCTGGGTCAACTTGCTGAGTTGACTCAGCCTAACCCATCTTGCCTAGGCTTCCCCTTGGCCTAGGCCTATTGGCCAAGCTCGGGCTTGTATAAGCCGGATAAGCCTAGCCTAGCCTACTCTGGCCTTCCCTTGGCCTAAGCCCAATTGGGATTGGGCCCTCATTGGCCCAGTCTAGCCTAGGGCCCAATAGCCTAGGCCTGGACCTTGCTAGTCCAATTGAATGAGCCAGGTGAGTCGAGTCTACCCAGCATAGACCTAATGCATCCGAGTTCGTCTTCCTTGCCTAATTGCAGATGTGGTTCTTGTAATTGGGTCTGCAATAGACTCGAACACGAAAATAAGCAAATAAACTCAGATAAGGTTTACCTACACCGATTTAAGCTCCGAAACCTCAAAGCCAAGCTAGTTGACCAACAAGAAGCCTTTTAATCAAATTGAAATTCATCCAATTGCATCAAAATCCACTGAAATCCGATTCAGCAGTCGGTGACCCAGTTCGACCAAGAACTTTCAGTTTTTCCTCCAATCTCTCTCTAAAACCCCAAATTGATTGAGGGAAATCTATTTTCTTCACCCAACGCACGTAGATAAGCCATCAAAAGCTAGAAAAGTTGCGCAAATGATCACGGTATGGGCTTCCATCATCTGGTCCAATTTTGTTCTAGATCTAGTATCCTAAACTTTGATTTCTTTCAATTTCACCCCTTGAATTTTTGATTCAGTCCTTGCATCTTTTGATTTCTTCAATTTGGCCCTCGACAGTTTCAATTGAGTCTTAAACTTTTCAAATTCCTCAATTTAGCCCCTAGACTTTTAATTTATACAATTAAACCTCTAAAATTACCATTTGAGCCTCGAAACTTTTAATATTCACAATTAAGCCCCTAATTAAATTAAATCAAATTAATTAATTTCCTTAATAATTTAATTAGGGTCATTATACTCTCCCCCTTTATAAAAATTCATCCCCGAATTTTAAAGTAGAGGAATATGTCACATACCAATTAAGTGTAGGTATTTCTTACGCATGATCTCATTAAATTCCCAGGTGACCTCTTCTGAGGTTTGGCTTCTCCATAGTACTTTCACAGAGGGTATTTCCTTCGAACGTAACTGCTTCACCTACTGATCTAGAATAGGCACCGGCTCCTCATTGTATGACAAATCTTGATCCAACTGGACATCCTATAATGAAGTCACCTGCAATAGATTTGCCACATACTTCATTAACATAGAAAAATGAAACATTGGATGTACCATTGACAACTCTGGAAAAAGGGCCAAACAATATGCTACAGCCCCAACTTGATCCCATATCTCGTATGGGCTGATATAATGAGGGCCAAACTTACCCTTCTTACCAAATTTCACTACACTCTTCATCGAGGAAACCCTTAGAAAGACGTGATGTCCAACATTGAACTCTAAGGGCTGACGTCGATGGTTCATAGAAGCCTTCTATCTATTTTGTGCCGTAGATAGCCTCTCTCTAATCAACAGAACCTTGTCTACCGCATCTGCACCAAATTCGATCCCAACAAACTGGACTCTCCAATCTTAAACTAATCGATCGATGATCGACACCGCCTACTGTACAATGCCTCAAACAGGGCCATCTGAATGCTAGACTGATAACTGTTATTGTACGCAAATTCTATTAAGGGCAAGTACTGATTCCAACCACCTCCAAAGTCCAAGACACAAGTTTGTAGCATATCCTCCAATATTTGAATAGTCCTTTTTGACTGGACATTTTTCTGTGGATGAAACACTGTACTAAGGTCTAGCCGAGTCCCAAGGGTCTCTTGAAATGCCTTCCAAAATCAGGATGTAAACTGGAATCCTCTATTGAAGATGATAGACAGAGGCACCTTGTGCAACCTCACAATTTCATCCAAGTATAGGTGGGCATATTATGACACACTATAGCTCATCTTAATTGGGAGGAAATGCGCGGTCTTGGTTAGTCGATTTACATTAACCCATACAAAGTCACAACTCCTAGTGGTATGGAGTAGTCTAATCACGAAATTCATGGCAATATCCTCTCACTTCCACTCTAGTATCTTTATTTGCTGATGTATCCTTACTAGCCTTTGATGCTCAACCTTGACCTACTAACAGGTCAGGTATCTCAAAACAAGATCGGTTACATCCCTCTTCATCTCATCCCATCCTACATCTTGGTGGCACCAGGGTGAATTGTGTATCAAGAACTGTGGGCCTTTGTTAGTATGGTTCTTCTTAAATCATCTGCATTAGGCACGCATAGTCGACCCCTATATTGCAATATCCTCTCTAAATCGACCTCAAAACTTGGTGCTCTTATCGACTCATACATCTTCCCTCAGTTTACACAGCCTATCATCCCTCTCCTGACCTTCTTTGATCTTGTTGATCAAGGATGGCTGCACATGCAGTTGAGCCAATAATTGTCCAGTATCCTTTACCTATAACTATACCCCATCACCCTCTAAGCTATATAAGGTTGCTATCAAAGGCCACCTCTCAGGAGTAATATGCACTAAGCTCCCCATAAACTTCTTGCTCAAAGCATGGGTGACCACATTTGCCTTATCTGAGTGATACTATATAGTACAGTCATAGTTTTTAAGAAACTTTAGCCATCTCCGTTGTTTAAGTTTCAGGTCCTTCGGCTCAAAGATATATTTCAAACTCTTATGATCCGTATAAATCTCATAGGGCTCTCTGTAAAAGTAATGCCTCCATATCTTTAGTGTGAAAATCACCATTGCTAGCTCCAAATTGTGGATTGGACAATTCTACTCATGCCTTTTAGTTGTCTAGAGGCATAAGCTATCACTTGCCCACGTTACATCAACATACAGCCTAATCCTGCTTAGGAGGCATTACAATATACTAAGAATCCACTTGTCCCCAAGGGTAAGGCTAACACAGGCACAGTAATCAAACAGTCCTTAAGTTGTTGGAAGCTTTGTTCATAAGCATCTGACCACTGAAACTTGACCTCCTTCTGGGTCAATGTAATCAGATGTGTGGCTATCCTAGAGAAATCCTAAACAAAACGATGTTAATAACTAGCCAAGCTCAAAAAGCTACCTTGGCCACTATTGTATAGCCTCAATCTTATGAGAATCAACAATAACCCCGTTTCTAGATACTATATGCCCCAGGAAAGCTACACTGTCATGCTAGAGCTCATATTTCAAAAAATTTGCATATAACTGGTGATCTCTCAATGTTTGCAAGACTATTTATAGGTGCATCTCATGCTTCTCCTCGCTCTTCAAGTATACCAGAATATCATCAATGAACACAATCAAAAACTTGTCTAGAAAAGCTCAGAACACCCGATTCATCAAATCCATAAATGCAGTCGGGGCGTTCGTCAAACCAAAGGACATTATTAAGAATTCGTAATGTCCGTACTGGGTCCTGAATGTTGTCTTAGAAATATCCTCTTGTCTAATGTTCAATTGATGATAGCCAGATCAAAGATCAATTTTTGAAAAATTGACTGGCTCTGATTAGCTGATCAAACAAGTCATCTATCCTGGGTAGTAGATATCTATTACGTATAGTCACCTTGTTAAGCTACTTGTAATCAATGCAAAGTCTCAAGCACCCATAATTCTTTTTAACAAACAAAACAGGTGCACCCCAATGAGAAGTACTCGATTTGATAAAATCCTTATCCAACAAATCTTGCAACTACTCCTTAAACTCTCGGAGCTCTGTTGGAGCCAAATGATAAGAGGGAATGGAGTTAGGCTAAGTGCCAGGTAGCAGATCAATACAAATTCTATCTCTCTATTAGAAGGAAGACCTAGTAGCTCCTCAGGGAATATGTCTATTCTAATTGTGGTTCCTCGGCTCGTTTGTTCATAACAGTGGCAAAAAATTCCTGACACCCCAGACTGAGTCACCGTTGGTCTTTAAAATACAAGATAATAAGAGTCAAAGTCAAGTCATACTCACCCTTAAATACATGCAGTGTCTCACTCGGTGGCTCAATCCATACCCAGAATCACATCAAACTCCAGCATAGCCAAGAGAATCAAGCTCACACCGTGGAGTCCCTTCCAGTAATACTAACCAAACAAAACTCATACACCTGGGTCACCCAAATAGGCTCCTCAATCAGTGTCACTATAGAAAAAGGGTGCTCTAATGGTTCTGAATGTCTATCGAGTTAGGTCGAGAATCTTATCGACACATAAGAGTAAGTGGAACCCGAATCAAATAATACATAAGCCTTAAGTGAAGATACTGATATCATACTTGTAATCACGGTATTTGAAGTTTGAGCATCTTGGTGGGTCAGCGTATACACCCACACCTGGCCTTTACCACAACCTCTACCCCCAATTTCTCGACCACGGGCACCTAACAGCTCTCCCCTAGCCTGTCCCTAAGTTTGTGATACAATACCTACAACCAAGGCAACATTTGGTGAAATGGACAGTCCCGGGCTATATGTCTATGTCGGGCACATTAGTGACAAGCCCCTATCGGCCAAGTCGCCTCTTGAAAAGATGGACAAGAAATAGGAGCTGGGATTTGTGGGTTTAATAACTACTGCCAGATTGAAATTGAAAGTGACGGAAGGTATCAATGCTTTTGCCCATTAGGCTATAACTTCTTTGATCCATATGATGAGATGGGTGGGTGTATGCCTACTTTTTGCCTCAGAAATGCAATACAGAGTCCCAAGAATTGGATCATTTCAGCTTTTCTTAAGTGGTTAATTTGGATTGGTTGTTGTTGGACTACAAGCATTACCAACCAATGACTAAAGAGTGGTGCAAGGAGATCTGCTTGAATGATTACTTTTGTGCTTTTGCCATTTTTGGAAGTAATAGTTGCTAGAAGAAGAAGAACCCTATCTTCAACGAGAGGCTTGATCCATCTGTTGATAAGGTTGCATTTGTGAAATTAAGGAAGACAATTCTACTTTTCCTACTAACCTAGAAGTACCGAAGAAGAAGGATCAAACCCCTTTAGTTATTGGATTAGGCAACTCAACAATTCTCTTCCTTTTACTCTTATTAAACCTTTTGGAATTTAATTGGTTTCATAAGAGAAATTCGAAGGTATATGCAAATAAAGAAAGCAAAAAGGATTTGGAAGTTTTCATTTATCAAGAAGTTGGACGGGTTGGAGAGAGAGTAAGAAGAAATTCAAGGCAGAAGTGAGCGCCATAAGCGGGATAAATCATAAGAACTTAGTTTGTTTCATAGGGCACTACAACGAAGGGCAACATTTGACGAAAGTAAGTGTCTTAGTAGCTGCTTCTCCTGATTTTTAGGTTTCTATTTTTAGTTTGAATAAGTTAGCCCATGGAGCACCAAAATAATAGATCTGTTACTAGTTGAACTGTTACTAGCAGATTTTTGCTTATTAGTTACAAGTATTTCAGAGATTATTTGAATTTCTTGTTATTTAGCTCTTGTATTTAAAGGGATGAGTGATTCAACAAAGATATGAGCAGATTTTAAATTTCAGATTTTTCTCTTTGTTATCCAACAACTGGTATCAGAGCATTTTTTTCTCGAGGGACTGTGAGGTTTGAGAGTCTACCATAAACACATAAAAACTTAAACACATACTCCCCAACAAGCAAAATGCAAATTGAATCTTCTTTTTCTCTTGCACCTCCTTTATTTGAAGGAGACAATTATCAGGTGTGGGCAATCAAGATGGAAGCTTATCTAGAGGCAAATGATCTCTGAGAAGCTGTTGAGGAGGATTATGAAATTCCTTCATTACCAAAGAATCAAATGGTTGCTCAAATCAAGAGTCACAAGGAGAAAAAGCAGAGGAAATCAAAGGCAAAGGCAAGTCTGTTCGCTGTTGTTTCACCAGCAATCTTCACCAGAATCATGACACTTGCATCAGCCAAGGAGATCTAGGATTTTCTCAAAAGGGAGTATGAAGGAAATGAGAAGATCAAAGGAATGCAAGTGTTGAATTTAGTTAGGGAATTCGAGATACAAAGAATGAAGGAGTCAGAAACCATCAAGGAGTATTCTGATAAATTCCTTAGTATTGTAAATCGAGTTAGATTGCTAGGTCAAGAATTTGCAGATTCTAGAATTGTTCAAAAAATTCTGGTCACTCTTCCAGAGAGGTTTGATTCCACAATTTCTTCTTTGGAAAATTCTAAAGATCTATTGGTTATTACTTTGGTGGAGATTTTGTGTGCCTTACAGGCTTAGGAGCATAAAAAAATCATGAGACAAGAACGCATGGTTGAAGGAGCTCTACAGGCAAAGTTGCAGATTGGTTAGAGTAGTAAAGGGAAGAAAAAGAAGTGGAAGAAGAATAGTTCAGATCAATATGATAGTAAGGCAAATTCCAGTAGCAAAAAAGGCTATCCACCATGTGAGCATTGTGGAAAGAAAGGTCATGCTTCTTTTAGGTGCTGAAAAAGACCTAATGTGAGGTGCAACAAGTGCAGTCAACTAGGTCATATAGCAAAAATCTGCAAGTTTAAGGATCAACAGAAGCAGAATGAGGCTCAACTTGCAGGTCAAGAAGAAGAACAATTATTTATGGCCACATGTTCTTCAGCTAATAAAATGTGGTTGATTGATAGTGGTTGTACTAATCACATGACCTATGATGTGAAGCTATTCAAGGATCTTAACAGAAATGCAATCTCACAAGTCAGAATTGGTAACAGTGAGCATATTGCTGTTCAAGGAAGAGGATCAATTGAAATTACAACTGCCTTAGGTACTAAAGTAATATATGATATTCTTTATGTACCTGAGATTAAGAAAAATTTGTTAAGTGTGTGTTAGTTGCTGGAGAGAGGTTATAAAGTCTTATTTGAAAATAGTATGTGTATGAAAAAGACTGCAGATGGGGAAGAGTTGTTTAGAACAAAGATGAAGGGCAAGAGTTTCTCATTAGACTTGTTACAGGATCATTAAGCAATGGTCACTAGTTCAGTCATTTCCACTGAGCTTTGGCGTAAAAGACTTGGACACTACAATCTAGCTGCACTGCGTCTCTTGAAAAAAGAAAACATGGTGGAAGGATTGCCAACACTAGAGGATTAGGTGGCAGGCTGCAAAACCTGTCAATTTGGTAAGTAAACTAGTCAACCCTTTCCACGATCAGCTTTGAGAGTATCTAGAAAGTTGCAGCTGGTTCATACTGATCTTGGAGGACCCTTGCTAGAACCATCTTTGAATGGGAGCAAGTGTTACATACTCTTTATAGATGATTTTTCAAGAATGAGTTGGATTTATTTTTTGAGATTCAAGTCTAAAGTTGCTAACATCTTCTGGAAGTTCAAAAAGTTGGGTAGAAAATCAAAGTGATTGCAGAATTCAAGTGTTGAGATCAGACAATGGAGGAGAATATACTTCAGAAAAGTTCAATACGTTTTGTGAAGAAGCTAGTACTACTCATCAGCTTACTACTCCATATTCACCATAGCAGAATGGTGTGAGCGAGAGAAAGAACAGAACTGTGATGGAGATGACCAGATGTCTGATTTATGAGAAAAATCTCCCCAAAAAGTTCTAGGTAGAAGCTGCAAATACTGCAGTTTTTTTGCTCAACAGGTTAACAACAAAAGTAGTAGAAAAAATGACTCCATTTGAAGCATGGTATGGTATTAAACCGTCCTTATCTGAGTTAAGGGTTTTTGGATGTGTTTGTTTCACCCATGTACCTCAAGTGAAAAGAGACCAGCTAGACAAAAAAGCAGAGATGGAATCTTCATTGGTTATAGTAGTGCTTCCAAAGCTTACAAAGTTTTTCAACCTCAAACTAGAAAAATAATTGTAAGCAGAAATGTGCATTTCGAGGAGGAGCAAAGGTGGAGCTGGGAAAAGGAAGGTGAAAATGAAAAGCCTGCAATTATTTTTGAAACAGGAGGATCATCAAATACTGAAGACATAGATGACATGCCTATCAGAGGTACTAGAACACTAACAGACATCTATGATAGGTGTAATGTTGCTGTTCTAGAACCTGCAAGCTTCAAGGAGGCTTAGAAGGATTTGAAATGGGTGGATGCAATGAAGGAGGAGCTTCAAATAATAGAAAACAATTGAACTTGGCAGCTGGTCACGAGGCCTCAAAATAAGAATGTTATTGGGGTAAAGTGGGTGTTCAAGACCAAACTGAATGCAGATGGCTCTATCAACAAGCACAAGGCCAGATTGGTGGTGAAAGGTTATGCTTAAGTGTTTGTAGTTGATTTCTTGGAAACTTTTGCTCCAGTGGCTCGGCTTGATACCATTAGGATGCTTGTGGCCATAGCAGCACAAAAGGGCTGGAAAGTGTTCCAATTGGATGTCAAATCTGCTTTTCTTAATGGTTTCTTACAGGACAAAATTTATGTTGAGCAACCTGAAGGTTTCTTTGTGAAAGGACAAGAAGATAAAGTTTATTTGTTGAAGAGAGCTTTGTATGGTTTGAAGCAGGCTCTTAGAGCCTGGTACAGCAGAATTGATCAGCATCTTTTCAGTTTTGGCTTCACAAAGAGCCTTAGTGAGTCTACACTCTATGTTAAGCAACTAAAAGCTAACATTCTAGTTGTATCTTTGTATGTGGATGATCTCTTGGTTACAAGAAGCAGTGTTGAGCTTATTAATCAGTTCAAAGCTGAAATGATGAAACATTTTGAGATGACTGATCTTGGTCAAATGTCATATTTTCTTGGCATAGAAGTCAAGCAGTTTGAGCAAAAGATCTTTATTAGTCAATGAAAGTATGTTGAGGAAATACTTAAGAAGTTTCATATGAAGGAGTGTAGGTCTATGAGCACTCCTATGAACCAAAAGAAGAAACTTTGTAAGGAAGATGGATTTGGAAAGGTTGAAGAACATGTTTATAGAAGTTTAATTGGATGCTTGATGTATCTCACAACAACCAGGCCTGATAGTTTGCAAGCTGTTAGTGTTCTTTCCAGGTTCTTGCATTGTGCAAGTGAGGAGCATTTCAGGGCAACAAAGAGAGTGCTAAGATATGTCAAAGGGACTATCAGTTATGGAGTCATGTTTGGGCAGAAACAAAATCTTGACTTTTATGGCTTCTCAGATAGCGATTGGGCTGGATCTATTGATGACATGCGAAGTACCTCAGGCTATTGCTTTACTCTTGGATCAGGCATGTTCTCTTGGAGTTCAAAAAAACAAGAAGTTGTAGCTCAATCCACTATAGAAGCAGAATTCATTGCTGCAACTACAATAGCTAATCAGGCCTTATGGCTCAAAAAGCTTTTGATAGATTTACAAATAGAACAAAAGGAGAGTACAAGAATTTATGTTGACAATCAAGCTGCTATTGCAATCTCCAACAATCCAGTCTTCCATGGTAAAACAAAGCATTTCAACGTCAAGCTTTACTTTCTCAGAGAAGTTCAAAGCAGAAAGGAAGTTAGTCTATAACATTGCAACATAGAGGACCAAACAACAAACATTTTCACTAAGGCATTGCCTAAAGAAAGATTTGAATTTTTAAGGAAGAAATTAGGAGTTTGTAGCAACTAATTCAAGGAAGAGTGATGAAAATAAGTGTCTTAGTAGCTGCTTCTCCTGATTTTTAGGTTTCTGTTTTTAGTTTGAATAAGTCAGCCCATGGAGCACCAAAATAATAGATCGGTTGCTAGTTGAACTGTTACTAGTAGATTTTTTGCTTATTAGTTGCAAGTATTTCGGAGATTATTTGAATTTCTTGTTATTTAGCTCTTGTATTTAAAGGGATGAGTGATTCAATAAAGATATGAGTAGATTTTAAATTTCAAATTTTGCTCTTTGTTATCCAACAACATTTCCTCCTAGTTTACGAATTCATGAGGAATGGCTCTTTGTCTAGCTTCCTCTTCCAAAGCCCAAGGCCCAATTGGTACATAAGAGTACAGATTTCTTTTGGAGTGGCCAGAGGGCCTTACTACTTGCATGAAAAGTGCAATTGCCAGATCATTGATTGTGATATCAAGCCTCAAAATATTCTTTTAGATGATCGATTAGAAGCAAGAATATCATATTTTAGATTAGCCAAGCTCTTGAAGACAGATAAGAGCCAAACAACCACTGCAATAAGAGGAACAAGAGTGTATGTGGCACTAGAATGGTTCGCCAACAAGCCCATTACGGCCAAAGTTGATGTCTACAATTTTGGTATTATGCTATTGGAGATAATTTGTTGCAAGAGAAATTTTGAAGTAGAAGGGAAGACTGAGAAGGAAATGGAGTTAGAAGATTGGGCTTATGAGTGTTATAAAGAAAGAAAGTTAGAGCTTTTGGTAGAGAATGATGCAGAAGCTATAAAGAAGGACTGTCTCACTCATGCTCGAAGGAGTTTTAGAAGCCCCTGTCCCACCGGACCCCTCCTCTTTTGTTTGTTCTAAGTAAATCATCTTGCTTTAGAAATTGTGTGTGGCGGTTTGTACTTCTGAATCAATACTATGGATGCTTGCAAGAGTGTTTTGCTCTTTGGATGAGGGGAAGGAACTGAGAAGCCAACTCTTAACTCTTACCCCAATGATGAACTTGTGAAGGTCCTGGTTATCTACTGTTCCTGTTTCAGGTCTCAATTAGTAAGAGAACAGAAATTTAATAGATTATGCAGTAGTAGGGATCAAAGTAGAATTTTGTTTTTGCATGGATATCGTGTTGTGCAATAGAAAATACAGATAGAATAAATGTATAATTATATAAATATTGGGAGGTCTATCGTTTGATTTTAATAAAAAGATAATGCTAGTCAAAAAGTTAAAAGAAGGGTGAATGCCAAACCATAAGGAGCATAGGAACAATCTTTTTAACTTTCAGGGGGGGGATGGCCCTGAAAGTCCCCCATGTCTTCATCCCTAAACATTACAAGTCTTGAATGAAGCAAAAACCAAATTTAGATTATATTATTATAGAATTTCAAAAATTAAGGAGAGTTATCAATACCATTCAATTTGTTGAATGCATCCTCTGCGGACTCCTTGTTAACCTACTAGATTAAACAAAAAATCAAACTGTGGCATTATAGCAATAAACCATTACTATTTTCTCATTTATGTGGGATTTATCTTTTATTTATTTGTACTGCCAAACATAAGAAACATAAAACTCGAGTAAAGTTATAAGAAAATATATCAGATAAATGAGATTTATTGTCAAATACTGAAAATTATTAAGAAGCCCTAATAAAATGCTTTATTTTTATTCTCAAGCATGTGAGCATTTAAGGCATACCTTCCACAAGACAATAAAGAAGAGTGCTTGGTGGCAGAGAGAGTCCTACATTCACCTGGGGGAATAATGTAGCCAATCTCAACCACTTGCTGCAAAAATTTGGAACTTTACAAGAAGATTGGGCACTTTGAAACATACGGCTACAAAAAAACTTGAGAAAATAAGGATTGTGAGAATATAATGAGAGATGTAGATTAATCTTTGGACGACAAAAAGCCATGAAACAGTCAGAGTCTTGCCATATGGGAAATATTGAGAGTTTTCAACATCAACATAATATGCAAATATTGGGCACATCAGCATCAAACTAAACTGTTTTAGACATTGGTGAGAATCATTTTGAAAACTCTCGGGTAGTGGAAATCATTCTCCCAAACAGGAAAATTGTGAACAAGTTCAAGTTGCGCCCGTCATATAATAAATGATCTATGAGTGAACGAAGCTTATAGTGAGTGGATCAAGCTCAGAAAATTCCTGCTTTTGATGTAAGTTGCCAGAAATTCCGTGGGACAGCAAATATCATTCATCGTACACCACAAAGAAATGAAACAGACTTCAAAATAAATGTTGCAATGGCGTGGAAAGACAAACAGTCCAAGATAATTAATTGCTTGGAAGAAAAAGTTTGTAGCTTCATTTCCAAACTCTAGTCTACTTCCAGAGTAATCTCAAAAACTTGCATTTATTTCAATTTAAATTCGTCAGTTCAACAAATATGCTCATAAAAATGCCTATATAACATATATTGAAAATTGAAATGAACATGTGCCGCTGTATCCCTTTGTATAATTTGCATTTATGTTCCCATATATACTTGTGGAATTGGTAATTATTTCTATTAGGATGAACTTAACATCCAATGTTTTGAATATATAATTAATATTCTCTTCCTCATTGCAAGATGTAGAATCACTTTGTTTAAGCTTATGCATATTCCAGGTTTTTACCTAAGTTCAAAGACAGTTCGGATAACTCTGGAATGGGGTCTCTGAACCCAACAGTGTTTTGGACTATTTTAGCAATTTAGAGATCGAATCATTTTTAGAAAGTCTTCTTCATAGGCTTTCTGTTTTCAAATTTACTTTCTTTAAATTGGATGAACAACAGAAATTTTATTCTCATCGAGATCCTTGTGATGCAGTAAGACTTCTACAACTCTCATAGTTAAATGGGAAAAGACAACTGCTCGTGTACCGAAGATCAATATGGATGCACCTTGTATTCCCAATTCTTGGTAATGCTCAAGGAGAGGAATTCAAAACCTTGCTGCTGCGAGAACTTTGCAGGGATCAAATGTAACTTTTGAGAAGATGGTGTCATTCATGTGTAGCCAAATGCACCACAAGAAAATAATGATTTTCCAGTAAATCCTTATCTGGAGCTAATTGAATCCAAGAGACGAACCACTCCTTAAACTATTTGGATTCCCAGATAAAAATTGAATCCAAAGTTAGAAGCCATTCGGATTCTCCTAATAAGAGGACATTCCAGAAATATGCGTTCCAATTATTCCTCTTCCATTCAGCAAAAAAAGAGCAAGCATTCCATATCAATTAACATTCCTTTTCTTTTGTGCTCCAGTTTAGAAGGGATGGAGCCGTTCAGAATTCTCCAAACAGATATTACCAGGTTTGGAAGGCTACTTACCAGACATATCTCCATATACATTTTTCCAATCATTAATCGCTGCTGCCAATCTGCCGATTTTGCTAAATAGTAAATGGATTTAACCAAGAAAGAACCATTAGTGCAGCATTTCACCAAGAACTTCACCAGTACTATGATTTCTGAGGATTAATTTCCAAAATCATACCTGGATGTCTATTTGTCTCTCATATGAGGTTTCGTTTTCTCTCCACCAATAATAATAATACTAATAATAACAATAATAATAATAATAATAATAATAATAATAATTGAAAGAACAGTATATACAAAATACAGTCATTACTTATTACTGTATTGTTTGGTGTATAATGTGCAGTCAAAATTTCCTTCTTTCAGTTAAGGACGAACCATTTGCAGGGATACCAGGGTACAAAAAATTGTAACAGGTAAAAACATAATATAACAATATTAGATAGTGAGGTAATATCTAGTACTAAAACCCAATGAAAATTTTGAAAATTAATTCAAATCTAAAAAAATTAAATAATTAGAGAAATAAAACTACTATTTAAATGCATTAACATTTGAAATTCTTTAGTGCTTCCCGATATTGTTGAAATGGGGGATAGAAAACATAACCATATTTCATACTATTTTAACAAAAAAATGATAAATCTTGCTGACTTGAAGGCAACACTGAAGTTCATTCAGGAAACATCGGCTAAACTATCGGAATCTGGAAAAACAACTTCTGTACTATATGCTTCTCAAATAGTCGGAACTAAATATATTAAGCTTGTCCACCACAGATGACCTTGAATTTTATCCTGTTGAGCTTGGCAATTACATTGTTTATATCAGGCCTTTCTTCTGGTAGATCGGCAGAGCAATGCAAAGTCAATGTCATGGTGGCCAATAGGTTATGTTCTGAAGCAATCAGATGGTGGCAATTTTCTACATTTCAGTGGGCCAAAATCTCTGGGATCATTTTTTTACCGTCTCACAAATATATTCCTCTGTTTCAGAGACTAAAATTTTAGAATTATTACTTTTTTAAACTATATTTTAAAAGCATATGTTTCAAAAATTGTAGTATATACTCTTGAGTACTCAGTCTCAGAAGTATTTGCCTCACTTCTATTAAAAAAATATTTTTTTCTCTCTCATTCTTTCACACAAGAGTAACTACGCTCACATATACAAATATATGTATATATGTGTGTGTATTACATGTTTACGTGTGTACATATATATCTATATATATGCGTGCGTGTGTGCACATATTTTAGTCATTAATCTCATAATTTTATTGTTTTAGTACTTATATTAGTTTTTTAATTTATTATGTAATCCATATTAGTCTTCATTGTGCTAATTTTTTACATAAGCTCTTATTTCAAAAATAATAAATAATAAATATAAATTTTAAAAATATATCTTAAAAATACATGTAATATATGTCTAAAAGAATAGTATCTAAGACACTGTATCTCAAGATGTCACACCCCAACCCGGGCGTGTGACCGGCACTGGGATTGGCGTACCAACCCCAGTAAGCCTCTGACAAAACCGAACGGATAAACTGTCCCATCAGAAAACCCTATATGCATATACACCACTAAACGTATCTGACTGTACACGGAGCGTCTAGAATACAAAAAGTAAATATACAAGAAGTGCCTGTACAATCAGGTCGATGCAGCGGTGACAGAAGCATCGCAGGAACTACTGCTGCTAGTAAAAACTAGAATCTGAAAGGTGGGGAGGAAAAAGGGATGGGTATGAACTCAGTGAATGACAGTACTAACTATGCATACAATGACAGAAACTTAGATCATTCAAATACACGTACCACACAAGTAACAACACAGTTTACAGAAATCACATTTCTTAACTTAACACATATAGTTTCATATGCCTAGTCATAACCAGAAAATCAGAATCGAATCAGAGTATCAGAACATAACACATAACACTTAACATAACAGATTATAGATTCAGAGCCACATGTGGATACAGGACACTCCCCGTACGCTACGGGACCCACCGTCCGGACCCAGGGCTCTCCCCGCATAGTATGGGGGTCTACCGTTCGCCGGCTGAGTTCCTGGTATCCCAGAATCAGAATCAGAATCAGAGTCACAGATGGACCCAAGGCGCTTCCCGTGCGACAGTGGCCAACTGCCCGACGGTAGAGCTCCTGGCGTCCCAGAATCAGAATCAGAGTCACTGAACACAGATGTCGCACTGGGATCCTGTGCCAGAGTCAGAGCCAGAATCAGAGCCTGAGTCAGAATCAGAATTACCATATTGGGCCCAGGGCACTCCCCAAACGCCACGACAGCTCACCGTCCGGACTCAGGGCACTCCCTGCACAGTACAGCAGCCGACCGTCCGATGGCTGAGTCCTTGGCACCCCTGAACAGAGCCAGAGTCGAAACCAGAAAACCGGAATCGCATACACATATTCAGAAGCACACACATATTCCTAACAGATATACAAATCAAAAGACATATAGCACTGAGACAAATATACACATGTAATTACAGATATAATTCCAGGTGTATCAGACCCTAAAACAGATAGATACAAGCCGAATACAATAACAAAGTTCAGAATACATATACATAGATTAACAGAAACATCATGATGCAAACACATATACAGAGAGTACTGTCACTCATCAGACACGTCAAAACCGAATACCGGATCTCAAGTAGACGATCAAGGATCGAAGCGAACCTCCCCCAGAGTATCTACAATCATCAAATCACGAGTCAGAACCGAAACTGAGGTTATTCCCAAAAACTCACTCATCAGAAGTGACCCAGGGCTCCGCCCCCAGGTCCGGGCTCTTGGCACGCATATCAAGACACCACTGACTCACTTCAAAACCTTTCAACCCACTAACAGTCATTACTCTACTTATTTATTCTCAAATTTACTAAACTTGCCTTCCTGATCCTCAAACCGTATCGAACCGGTCTCCAAAACGCCTGAATCGACTTAACCCGAGTCAAAACTACCTCTAACTCACCTCAATTGGCCACGAGACTCTCAAAATCAGATTCAGAACACCCAAAAACCTTAGGAACCATATTAACCTGGCCAAAAACCGCTAAAATTAGGTCGAACCGGGCCAAAAACTCTAATCTGAAACATTGGCATGTAAACCGAGGCTGGTTCGCCTTGAACCAGACACCCAAAATTCCCCGAACCCACTTGGTTTGATAGGTATTTTCTTCCTGAATCCAGAACAGTCCAACTTCCCAAATCCGAGTCCGTTTGCCCACTGAACCAGCCGGTCAAACTTTGAACCGGTTCCGGCCGGTTCAGTCAACTCTCCAAACCCTAATCCCAGAAATCCAAGTTATACTCTCCTCTGCTATCCCCAATTTGGCCTTATCCCTGATTTCTTATTCTCCTGGAATAAGCTATCCCAATTCCTCCATGGGTTGGCCCATAATCCTTATTCATTGGGTCGAGTCAACCTAGCGGGTTGACTCGGCCCGGCCCTCACCCGGGCTGTCCCGTGGGCCCGCGACCTTGCTAGGCCGAGCCCGGGCCCAACGGCCCGTGCGGACCCCTGTACGGGACCCGGACCCGTCCGGGTCTCGTCTTCTCTACCCGCAAACCCGGGTCACAGACCCGGGTTTGCAACACTCAACCCGGAAACCACAGAGCTTCAATCCCATCCCATTTCAACCCATTTGATCGAATCAAAACATTCCCAACCAATTTCCAGGAATTCCGAACCCCATAACCCCCTTTAATCGGAAAGAAAATGATTGAAATTAACGAAACTTACCAAAATTCCCGTCGGGCACCGCGGTGGTTTCCAGAAAATTTCCTCCTTTTCTCACTAGTTTTTCTCCAAATCAATTGTGTACCCAGGTTCTCTGAAACTTGATGTAAAAGGTTTTAATTTTGCTTTTGTGTTGGATTGGTCCTATTGGAGCAATCCTTCACAGGATGTTCTGGCCGATTCTCGGCCAGAATATTTTTTTTTTTTATAAAACCGGTTATTACACAAGAGCATACTCTAATTTTAAAAATATGTGACTTTGAGGTAATAAAAAAATGATGCCTAAATCTTTTATAGACTTGTCTGGAATTGGAGCTTTGATCCATTTTCTTCTACTTAGTTCTCCATTGAGCATCTCGTCAGAAGGTTTCAAAATGAATAAACAAAGAAAAATCTTCCCAAGGGATTGAAGAAATTGCAAGTTATTGAACACCCCAACCATTATTTATTGTTGGTCTTAGAGGTTGGTCATTATTTCCTCGTTTAGTAAAGTCTAGAAAATTCAAATTATACCTTATTATTTACAAAATTATGCCACATTATTCCATAGGCCAAACTATCAAGCCAATACTAGATCATCGTGTTCGTGCCGCATACTTCGAAAGTATGAGAAATTCAATATTTTCCTTCTTGTATAAAAGATTAGTTAATGTGAACGTTGCAGGTTTGACAGAATAATGTATTAGGCATTAGTTACTGTTATAAGCTTGTTTGGATGAAGAAAAACACCACCTTTTTGGGCACGACTTTTCCAGAGGCCAGGAGGATTAGCTTGTAAGCTTTTACGCACGAAAGCCAATAGCCAAAAGCATAAAATTAAAAAATCCTCGTTCCACTCACCCAAAAATGTTATTTATGATACGGGTAGAATACAAGGAAAGTTTTTAACTTCATTAATTTGTGCAATTACGTGCTTGTACTATTTCTCAGTCAAATTTAGTCCTTTGACTTCTATAAGCAAGAACATGAGGATCAATTGTAGACTCAATAGTTAATTAAGTCTAGCTAGATTTTAAAATAACTAATTAAATCAATAATTAAACCTTTCCATCTTACCAGACGCCTCGTTGCTCAGTCTAATTGTTCTCTGATGTGAGAAGAAAATGAGGACCAAATTGAAGAGTTTTCGTTTCATAAAGTTTGAATCTACAAAACTATGGGCAGTTTTCAAAATGTTGCTTTCAACTTTCAAGATCAACACAAAATTTGATTTCAAAAACTTGGTTGGTCATTTCTCCCACACGTAACACATTCTTTATTAATTTTATAAATCTATTGATTAATAATTAATTACTAAGTCCGCAATATATTCTTTTTATTTTCAGTACAAAAGTTGATGGCTAAATTTAGTTAAATTCCCGAATTTCACAAATTAATTAAATTTATGTACTTTGATAAATTTTATTTGTGTATGATTTTTATCTACTAAATTAAAAATTAATTTCAAGTTCTCTTTTACTCTATAAATATATTTATTATATTAGATTGTTGTGGTTAGTTTAATAGATGATGAATTTATTGAAATAAACATGTTGAAGCAATTTTTTAGATGTTCAATTTTAGGAGAAATTTTGTCAATTTTTTTTAAATAGTGAATCTAGTTCATTTGTTTTCTCCAATTATAAATTGTGATTTGAAATTAAATTACATCATAATCTGTAATTTGATTTGATATCTAAAAAATAACAACTATGAAATATAATTTGTTTTCTAAATGTCATGGTCCTTAGAAAGGGTTGGTAATTTCTTTAATTTTCTTTTCCCTATTAATTCAAAATTTATAAATACAAAAAATGGCCAATTGAACAAAAAATAATAAAATGAAACTATCCTTGTATCATTACAATTCCTCATTTTTCTAGAAATTCGTAACATCCCAAACCCAGACCTGTGACCGGCACTAAAGCTGGCACTCCAACCCTAGTAAGTTTCTAATCGAAAATCAAATACAAACTTAAATAGATCAACCATCAATAATATCTTAAATACATCACAACTCTGTTTGAGAAATAATTGGAGCAACTTTAAAATACGAATACAAGAACAAGTAAGAATATCAAGTCATACATCAACTTCGACTTGGTAGGAAATGGACAACTTGGTCAGAAAAGCGACCCCTCATTACAATTTGGAAAATATAAAAGGATGAATTGTGAAACCTAGTGAATAATAATACAGACTCTAGTCATGCTAGGACATGCAACGTAAAGCGTGCAGAATCATACATATAAGTATATAGTGAGCAACGTAGTGAAATTATCTTATAAGCTATAAAAATATGACTCATGTTCTCAAAACACAATTTTATCGATTAAGCCATGTGAGAGTATCTTCTCATATCAAAAATTACATCTCACGATAGAGCGTATCATGTCGGAAGAATCACATATCATATCAGAATTGGTATTAGAATCAGAATCTCAACTCACGACAGAGTGTGTCATGTTGGAGGAGTCATATATCACATATCACATAAGGATCCCATATCAGAACTAGAATCACAATCAGAATCAGAATCCAGAATTCAGAATAACTCCCGACATAGTTTTCAGAAAAACAATTATAATAGAAACATGAATTTCAATTAATCATTTATTTTCTAATAACTCACTATAATTTCAAAATAAACGAATACTTATTCCAAATTTAACTTTTCAAAATTAGAAATCATATCACATTAAATACTTCAAAAAATACACATGTATAGAGTAAGTATTATAACTCACAGTCCAAACTAAAACCGAAACCCAAAGCACCGAAATTTGATTTCAAGATTAACACAAAAAATTTGATTTCAAAAAGTTGGTTGATCCTTTCTCCAACACGTAACACATTCTTTATTAATTTTATAAATCTATTTATTAATAACTAATTACTAAGTTCAGCAACATATTCTTTTCTATTTTCAGTATAAAATTTGATGGCTAATTTTAATTAAATTCCCGAATTTCACAAATTAATTAAATTTATGTAATCTGATAAATTTTATTTGTGTATGATTTTTATCTACTAAATTAAAAATTAATTTCAAGTTCTCTTATACTGTATAAATATATTTATTATATAGTGTATTATTGTTATGATTAATTTAATGGATGATGAATTTATTGAAATAAATATGTTGAAATAATTTTTTAGATGTTCAATTCTAGGAGAAATTTTGTCAAATTTTTTTAAATAGTGATCTAATTCATTTGTTTTTTCAAATTATAAAACGTAATTTAAAATTAAATTAAATCATAATTTGTAATTTGATTTAATTTCTAAAAAGTAAAAATTATGAAATATAATTTACTTTGGAAATGTCATGGTCCTTGGAAAGGGTTGGTAATTTTTTTATTTTTCTTTTTCCTATTAATTGAAAATTTATAAATAAAAAAAATGGCCAATTGAACAAAAAATAAAAAATGAAACTATCCTTATATCATTACAATCCCTCGTTTCTCTAGAAATTCTTCCTTGACTATTCTTCATTGACTATAACAAAAGATACATGATGAGTCTAGACTATTCTTCATTGACTATAAAAAAAGATACATGATGAGTCATCACCTATGATAATTTCGTTGAAAAATTCAATGGCTCATTTATTTACGCAACTGGCAAGTAACTTCATTTAATATATTTGAAAATTCTGAAATTACTTGATTTAATATTTTATGAAAAAACCTAATTTTGGCAAAGATAAAATTGCCCTTTCAATTATATTAGATAATAACAATATTTTCAAACTAGCAAAATGACTCGGTTTAAGTGAGTATTTTAATACCTAAAATCTAAGATTATGGACAGATTGAGATAAGCTTGAGTTTCAATATTATAACAATTTATCAAAATCTTTTAGGTGATTTTGTTTTTAAAATCTTAGAAAAAAATGCATTAATTTGAGTAGCAAAGGTAATTATACGAATATTTACTTGACTTAATCCAATAGTAAACAAATATTTACCTGACTATGATTTTGATTGAATATACGACGTATAGCAAAACACAACAAAAATATGAGTTATTTGGCCAATTCTACATCGGTAAGAAAGAAATTGTTAGTTATTGATTATTATTTTGACTAATGAAAATGGAAATTACAAAATGCAATAGTTGTCCAAAGTAAGAAGAAACACTTTTAGAAAACAAATACAAAAATAGGGATGCCCTCTCATACACGGCAAGCCATGCCCTACAGTTGATTGACTCTGCTAATTGAATTCAGCCATAAAAATTTGAGTTGAATTGGTCTACAACAATTATCCATGAATATTTGACAGGAAACATTTAATGGCCCAAAGAGCCCGTCTGCTTGTTGCCACTTCTAGAATGGTGCAAGTCTATTCATTCAACTTTCATCACTTCTGTATTTTTGTAGCAACTTCTGTTTTTAATCCAACAAAATATTTGATAAGGTCACTGTTTCTGATTGCTAATTTGGATCCACATTAGTTGAAACAAAATTCTCTCTCTCTCCCTCTCCCTCTCTCTCTCTCTCTCTCTCTATATATATATATATATATATATATTTATAATCGTAGAACTCATCTCAGTATCCAACATATTTAAAAAATTTAAAATTGCAATATCAATGTTAGGAGAATTAGTGCAAATATGAACATTCCTATCAACATCCTGGCAGGTTACTTTTTCCACCTCTCTCAATAATGCATCAGAGGTAATTCCAGCTGCTCAACTGGCCTGTAATAGACTAGAATTTAATGACAGAAAAGTCATAAAACGCCATCCTCGTTAAGAAGACTGGGGGGCAGACTTCTATTTCCACGATGAAATTTGTGGAACTCCACTCCATTTATAAAGCTCCCTGGGCATCTCCCATTCTGCACAGAGACTCAAATTTCTAGTTTGATCATGGATTTCTTTCTCATTCCCCTTTCAATCCACTTCATCTTTTGCTTTCTGCACCCATTTGCAACCGCTCAAAACATCACTTTGGGTTCTTCCCTCACTGCAAATGGGAGCAATTCATCTTGGGTATCACCATCCGGTGACTTTGCCTTTGGTTTTCGAAATGTCAAAACCAACGGTTACTTACTAGCCATTTGGTTTGACAAAATACCAGAGAAAACCATAGTTTGGTGGGCCAGAGTGGATGCCTTAGCCGAAGAAGGGTCCAAAGTTCAACTCACGACAGATGGAAAGTTCGTGCTTCTTGACCCCAACGGAAAGCAAATATGGCCACGTAACTTGAGCGATGGTGGAGCTGCCTATGCCGCCATGCTTGATAGTGGCAACTTTGTTGTAGCAAAAAACAACGCAGCCATCCTATGGCAGAGCTTTGACGAACCAACAGACACTATATTGCCGACGCAAATACTAGACCTAGGAAGCAGACTCGTAGCTCGTCACTCTGACGGAAACTACTCAAGCGGAAGGTTTGAGCTCAGATTGCAAAGTAATGGAGATCTTGGGTTTTTCACCAGGAATGTCCCGTTGGATGCCATCAACTCCGCTTATTGGGAAATTGAAAGCGGTGGCAGTGGCCATCAAGTGAACTTCAATCAGTCTGGCCTCATCTCTTTTGACGCAATTAATGGAAGTGTATTGGGATTTTTATCAAACAAAACTTCAACGGGCCAATTCTACCAACGGGCGATTCTTGAATATGATGGGGTTTTTAGGCACTATGTCTACCCAAAATCAGCTAACTCAACTGGCTGGAGGCAAAAGAATTGGACCACTATCTCCTTTGTGCCGCCAAATATATGCACTAGTGTTGTCCAACAAACAGGATCTGGGGCTTGCGGCTTTAATAGCTACTGCAAGATTGAAAGTGACGGAAGGCGTCAATGCTTGTGCCCATTAGGCTATAACTTCTTTGATCCAGACGATGAGACGAGTGGGTGCAAACCAAACTTTTTGCCTCAGAGTTGCGATATAGAGTCCCAAGAAGCGGATCATTTCCACTTTTCTGAAGTGGTTAATTTGGACTGGCCGTTGTCTGACTACGAGCATTACCAGCTGGTGACTGAAGAGTGGTGCAAGGACGTTTGCTTGAACGATTGTTTTTGTGCTGTTGCCATTTTCGGAAGTAATAACTGCTGGAAGAAGAAGAACCCTCTCTCCAATGGGATGCTTGATCCAAGTGTTGATAGGTATGCTTTTGTGAAAGTAAGGAAAGGCAATTCTACTTTCTTCCTCGGAAACTAGTAAGAACAAAGAAGAAGGATCAAACTGTTAAATAAAATACAAAAATTACATGAATAATAAACATTAATAAAAAGAGTTGAGAATTATATACGTAACGCCGTTGATAAATCATTAGACTAAATGTAAACAATGAATTGAGACTGGTATTCACATATCTCCTAAGATTAGACTTTCTTTCTAACGTCTTAGAGGTAGTAATAGATGAGAATAATTATTCTAGGTAGAGAGAGATAATCTAATCATTTATTTATAAACTTAGGTGTTCCTTTCATTGAATGATTCCTAAATAAAACCTAAACTATAATTGCTTAACACATCACTACAAAATTTGTGCTATCCATCGCACAAAATCCAAATAACCAGATCACCTAATATGGGCTTAATCATGTACTTTAATCTATTTTTTTTTTATAAAAATAAATTTTAATTAATTACTTTAGCCCATTTAGATTTTTCTGCCATTCTCCCACTTGGGCAAAGTTAATTAAACTTCTAAAAGAAATTGAAAACGACTCTCAAATTAGATAATCAACAAAAAATGATTATTCGTGACCACAATTTTAAAAATTATATAATCCAAAAACAGTACTCTGAGCTACTTGAACTAAATAATATCAATCATGTCAAATCATGGGGACTTTGTATTCTTAATTGACACAGGACCTATCTATGGTCACAAACATAATCAACATTATTGTAATGAGCAATGCAATGTAATTTGTAGCAACAAACCAACCTTATGAGATCAAAAATAATCGTTTTGAATGTTAGTTCAAGATTTCTCAATCAACATACTTAAGAATGTCATGCACAGGAGAAATTTATTCCCCAATCACTTGCTTAAAACCAGATGTATAGGAGGAACTTGTATTTTAGTGTGATACTTATAAAATCTAGAGGCATCTCAAATATATCTTATGCAAATAAATAATTCATAACATATACCACAATATTATGTAAAATAGCATATGAATTGGTCATTAAAGAAAAATCCAACCAGAAAGAGCTAACATATTAACATCAATGCAAAATATTCTCATTAACCAAGAATATCACAAGAACTCAAAATACCCATATTTGTAACATGCTTGTGGAAACATATAGGTCTAACACCTTTGGTTAATGAATCAGCTAGCATAGAATCCAAATTGATGTACTCCACAATAACTTTCACTTTCTTCACAAAATCTTTGACAGTTAAATATTTCAACTCTAAATGCTTAGAGCTACCGGATGTTTTATTGTTTTTTGTGAAGAACACTATAGCACTACTATCACAGAAAATTTTTAGTGGTTTGGATATAGAATCAACAGTCTTTAATCCTATAAAGAGATTTTTTTTAACCAAACAACTTGATTAATAGTACCATAATAGGCAATGAATTTAGCTTGTATCATGGAAGAGCCTGTAGGTCCAATTAGGTATAGGTTATCAACTCTTTGTATACAGGCATGTAATCTTTCATTTTTTTGTAAATATCTCATTGCCCTTTTAGCAGCAACCCAATGTTGATTCCTGGAGTTAGACAGAAATTTGCCTAAAACTCCAATAATATAAGCTATGAAGGATCGACCGCAAACCTGAGCATACATCAAACTTCTCACAACATTAGCATAGGGAACTATACTCATCTACCATTTCTCAAACTCATTTTTAGGACATTGGCTTTTACTAAATTTGTCACCCTCTAGGCACATTACCAGGTTTGCAATCCTGCATATTAAATTTTTGAAGCACCCTATCAATATAAGCTCTTCGGAAAAGCCTTAACAAGTATCAAGATTTATCTCTACGGATTTCAATACTAAGAACAGAAGATGCCTCTCTAAGATCTTTCATGTCAAAAGTTTTGGACAACAATTGTTGGGTCTTGTTGAGTAAACTAAAGTCATTGCTAACCAACAGAATATCATCAACATAGAGAATTAGAAAAATAAACTTATTTCCACTGATCTTTAGATAGATAAAATTATCAAGTGTATTCTCTTCAAAACCCAAGGAAGTGACAACTTCATCAAATTTTAAATACCACTGACAAGAAGCCTCATTTAGCCCATAAATAGATTTCTTTAATTGCAAACTAGTTGCTTCTTCCGCCTTTCCTGAAAACCCTAAAGTAGCTTCATGTAAACTTCTTCTGTTAAATCACTATTCAGATAAGCAATTTTGGCATCCATCTGATGCAATTCACGATTGTAATGAGCTACTAATAGCATAATGATATGAAAAGAATCCTTAGAGGATACTGGAGAAAATGTCTATGAATAATCAATTCCTTCTCTTTGGGTAAACCCTTTAGCAACTAATCTTGTTTTAAATCACTCAATTCTACCTTTAGCATCTTTCTTTGTTTTGAGCACCCAGTTTTCAAGAAATACAACTAGTTCCCACACTTCATTATTAGTCATAGACTGAGTGTCTTCTTTCATAGCATTATCCATAAGTTTGACTGTGGGTAAGAAATAACTCTCTCATAAGTCATAAGATCAATAACCTGTCCAATTTCATAATCGTGTTCCCTAAGATAAACATAATAATCATTAGGTATGGTTGATCTTCGCTGTCTCAAAGATCTTTTAAAGTGTACCTCCTCACTAAGTGTTGCAGATTGAGGATTTTATTCATTTATAGGAGTATCATCCATATGTATAATATTATCTTGAGCAAGTGTGGACTTATTAATATTATCCATAACAGGTAATGGGAAAGTGACAAACATTTCCTAAGTAGTCTCAACATTCACAACTTTGGAGGGTTCAACCTCTACCACGTCAAGTTCAAGAAACTTTGCAATCAATGACTCAACAATTTTGTTACCTTTCTCGGGACAATAAAATCTATACTCTTTTGCATTGTTTGGATAACCATGAAAAAACAATAAACAATTCTAAGGTCAGTCTTTTTTTCAATAGGGTTATATAGTCTCACTTCTGCGGGACAATCCTAGACTCGAAAATGATTAAGGCTTGGTTTTCGGCCAATCTAAAGTTTAAAAGGTGTTTGAGGGATAGATTTACTAGGTACTTTATTGAGGATGTATAGAGCTATTTTCAAGGCCTTACCCCACAAAAATTCTAGTAAGTTGGATTTACTTATCATACTCCTCATCATATCTTTGAGAGTATGGTTACGTCTCTTAGCTACACCCATTTATTTTGGGCTACCAAGCATGGTATACTGAGCAACAATATCACATTCTTATAGATATTTGGCAAATAGTCTCATATGTTGCCTAGCCATGTTATGTTTCCTATAATATTCTCCTCCTCAATCAGATTTTACAAGGTTATTGACTCTTCCTAGTTGCTTTTTAACTTTAGTTTGGAAAATTTTAAATTTTTCAAGGGAGTCAGATTTTTCTTTAATTAAATAAAGATATTCATACTAAGAATAACCATTAATAAATGTGATAAAAAATTCATTTTCACAAATTATAGTAGATAAGGGTCTACTGATAGTCGTGTGAATAATCTGTAAGACGTCTAAATTACGAGTTGGCCTTTTATTCTTAGTTTTGGTTAACTCAGCCCTCATACAATCAATGCAAGTTCCCATGTTCCTAGAGTTTAATGGAGGAAGGATTTTATTTTTAATTAACCTTTCAATTCTTTCTTTAGCTATATGACCTAGACGCTTGTGTCACAGCACAAAAGATTTTTCTTTAATTTTAAAATGTTTAGAAACAACATTCTCAACATTAAAGAAGAATATGAATTATTAGAGGCTAAACACAACTTAAACAAACCGTTATCCAAAATACCATGACCAACAATTTTAGAGTTTAAAAATAAATCAACCTTATCAAAACCAAAATTTGAACAAATCTTTGGTTTTCCTAAAGCGGAAACTAAAATTAAATTCCTTCTAAAAGAAGGCACATAAAAAACATTATTCAAAATAAGTTCAAAATCAGAATCTAAAGTCAACTTCACTACCCAGAAAATTCCACTTGAAGTTCTTGCTCAATTCTTACTTTTAGTTTTGACTCTCTAGGACTTGGTTTCCTCTTGCTTACAAACCCTTGCAAGGTAAAAGAGACATGTTGTAGTACCACTATCGAGCCACCAGGAATCTAAAGGGACAATAACAAGGTTAGACTCATATCAGACAAGGATTGGGACCTATCTTCTTGCATCTATTTCTTTTCTAACCAAGACTTATACTTTTGGCACTTTCTTTTGAAATGACTCTTTTTCTTATAGAAAAAAGAACACAACATCTTTAAGAAAATCACCTTTTCAATCCCCTGCAAAATATTTCTGACCGGTGTTACCACATCCTTTGCCTTTGTAATTTTGATGATTTCTCTTTGAAGCAGTAGATTTGAATTTCCTATGATTTTCATCCTTCTTGCTAGAATTAGTATTGGTTTGAAGGGTCAGAAGGGCACTCTCAATTTCCTCATTCTTTACTTTGGCTTCCTAGGCCACACATTTGGAAATCAATTGATTTACACTCCAAGGTTCATTTGCATTGTTAAAGGCAGTTTTGAATATGAGTGAAATTGGGAGGTAAGGAATTTAAGGCATAGGCAACAATGAAAGAATCAGGTAGATCAATATTTTGGGGTTTCAACTGGAATTGAAAATAAGCCATTTTCAAAATGTATTCCCTCAAACCCCCAGCACCATCATATTTCATGCTCGTCAATTCTTTCATAAGGCATCCAGACTCAGTATTATCGGTTATAAGATACCTTTCTCTTATAGTATTAACAAGTTCTTTGACATTATTGTTATTTAGTAACTTGCTCAATAGATGTTCAAAAACAGACCTCTTAATGAGTAGCAAACATAATTTGTTGGACTTTTCCCATCTCTTAAAATATGTTTTCTGCTCCAATGCACTCCTCATAGTTATGTTAGTTGGTTTTTCTACCTTTAGGGTAATATCAATATTAACAATATCCATAGCAAACTCAAGATCCTATTTCCACTTCTTGTAATTTGACCCTGTTAAAACCTCTATAGAAGAAAGATTAAACTTGAGTGGCGCTGTAACTGTACAAATAAATAGAATAAATGCAGAGTTAATCAATTAGGCACATAAATGAAAGCCTTGAGTTCAAATATAGTATCACATATTCTCCTTTGGGTAGAACATGCAACATGCAATCACATTGTATCCATGAACTCAAAATAAAAACATTCTAACTTTTAGAGGACTACCCATTTTGGGTAGATAGGCCCTTTAGGCTAGAGAATATTATAATACCTCATATATGTCATTAATTAAAACACACAATAACCCTCATTGAGCAGGCTATTGTATGTAATAATTAGCTAATCCTATCCCCGTATGAAGATTCCAAAATATTAATATGAACAAAACACTTGGTAATTTCATCCATATCAATTAGTGAAAATTAGGGAATAACCATAATGCCCAAAATAATAAATGACTACATCCATTAAGAAATCTGTACAATTTACAAAAATACATTGACTATTCTTAAATAACCAAAATTCCAAATAATCAATATGATATAATTTTGTATACAATGAATTGTCAAAGAATGATAATTAATCAGAAATAGTCAACATGTATTTATTTAATATATAAAGTTATATCATTCAATGTCCTAAAATCCAATTTATATCCATTAAAGGAAACCTGAAAAAAAAAAACTTATTTTAGTTATTTTTTGAAAAAAATATCTTAACACTTTAGGTTAGGTCATTAATAGTCTTAAATTTTCATCAATCAATATAATAATTTATTTTGGTCCATAAAGAATCTCAATTATGTCAAATAAATGAAACTGGAATTAATTATTCAATTTCTAAAATAATAGATATTTTTTGGCACTTAACCTGGAATCGGTCTAGTTTGGTTGATTCAGTATGATCAGACCGGCTCAATAGCAAACCCAGTGGGTTAGAAAAAGAAGTTTGGTCAATTGACTTGAGTTGCTTTTATGTGCGGGTCAAAAAGCCGGTTCGGGTGCCGGGTCAGTACATGGGTTAACAAGTGGTTCAGGCGAACAGGTCTCAGGGTGGTTCGGGAGGTCGAGTTTAGATGCCAGTTAGCAATTTCATTTTTCTTAATCAAAATTGGCTTTTCAGCTTGCGAATTCCCGATTTTGTGAATCGTCTCCTTCATCTCCTTCGCCGAACAGAAGATAAACTCTAGCCGCCCCCTTGCCATCGGCTAAATGGCTAGCCAATCAGTGAAAGACTGATCAACCTCAATAACCCCAGTTATATTCTGCCAGTATCTAAAGCTCGTTGGGCGTTATAGAAATCTGTCAAACCTAGAAAACCATTTGCGATGAACATTGAAGGATATAATCTTATTGCACATATATACATAAATTTGAAAGAAAACATACGATTAAGACAACCTGAAAGATTCTTTTGATTAATCACAAAAATTCAGGGAATTAATCAATGAATCATAAAATAATCCTTAGCTCTGTTAGATTGTTCAACCCGAAAAGGCACTATGCTCCTATACATGTATCGCCTATACATACAAGCATGTGCAACAGTTTTCTTTTAGAGTCCAAGAGACCTAAAAAATACCCATGTTCATGGAACTTATATGTATTGCACATATAAATATATTTATACGCATATGAAATTTGTTGGATACCAATTGAGAACAATATTTGCAGAATTCCTATGGTTAATCGTAACAATTTAGAGAATCAATCGACTAAATGTGATGGTTGAAACAATAGAACAACCAGAATAAAAGCTGATTTTAGGATATATATATATATATATATATATATATATAAGACAATCTAATTTTGATTAGGACAGAAAATCAAGAAGCATAAGTGAATTCTCAGAAGACCAAACCCAGAAAACTCATTTGTCCGTCGATCTACCATTGGCTTCATTTCTTTTTTATAACATAACATTGCTACTTTATGGTTAACTAATAACATATAAATGTTCAAGGTTTTCCTACAATCAATAGATTAGGTCTAGAATTCAACAAAATACGAAAATTACATGCATAATAAATACTAATTAAAAGAGTTAGAGAATTATGTACCTGACGCTATTGATTAATTATTAGAATAAATGTGAACAATGAACCAAGACTGCTATCCACGTGTCTACTAGAGACTAGACTTTTCTCCCTAGCTTCTAGAAGCAGTAGTAAATGGGGGTAATCATTATAAGCGTGGAGAAAGGACCTAACCACTTATTTATAGACTCAGGTGTCTCTTGCATTGAAGAACTCTCAAGTCACTGAGGTTTTCCTCTCATCAAGGGATTCCTAAGTTGGACCTACATTGCAACTGTCCAACACTAGACTACAGAGAGTGTGCTACCCATCACATAAAGCCCAAATAACAGATCACCTAACATGAGCTTGGATTATATATTTTAGCCCATTTTTCATAAAAATATATTTTACATAAATAACTTTATCCCATTAAAGTTTTTCTAACACAAACCCCTCTAATCATGGGATTAAGTAGCTTAGCACTTTTCAACTTCCTTTACTCTTATTAAACTTCTTGGGATTTAATTGGCTTTACAAGAGAAATTCAAAGGTCCTATAGCTATATAAAGATGAAGGAAGCGAAAAGGATTTAGGAGTTTTCACTTATAAAGAACTTGAGGAAGCAACTAATGGATTCAAGGAGGTAATCGAGAAGGGCAGTTTTGCAATGGTTTATAAAAGGGATCTTAGAGGACAAAGATGGAATGGTCGTTGCGGTGAAGAAGTTGGACGAGGTGGAGAGAAAAAACAAGAAGGAATTCAAGGCAAAAGTGAGCGCCATAAGCAGGACAAATCACAAGAGCTTAGTTCACTTCATAGGGTACTGCGAAGAGGGGCAACACTTCCTCCTAGTTTATGAATTCATGAGGAACAACTCTTTGTCTAGCTTCCGTTTCCAAAGCCCAAGGCCCGACTGGTACAGTAGAGTACACATTGCTTTTTGGAATAGCCAGAGGGATTTACTACTTGCACGAAGAGTGCAATTGCCAGATCATACACCGTGACATCAAGCTTCCGAATATTATTTTAGACGATCAATTAAAAGGAAAAATATCAGATTTTGGATTACCCAAGCTCTTGAAGACAGATAAGAACCAAACAACCTCTGCAATAAGAGGAACAAAAGGGTACGTGGCGCCAGAATGGTTTGCCAACAAGCCCATTACAGCCACAGTTGATGTCTATACATTACAAGAAAAGGGCTGAGTTTCGACGGAATTTACCGACAAACAAGAAAACCATTGGAAATCAGATAGAATTTCTGACAGATTGTCCATCAGAAAACCAAAAAATATATATATAAATTACCGACGGATTTCTGATGGAAAAAATCTGTAAGAAATATTTTTATATTACTTTAATACTTGTCCATTGGAAAAAAATTTATTTATTTATTTTAACATTGAATTACTTTCTGACGGACAACAGACTGTTGGAAAATAGATATTATTTATTTCCGACAGACAAAACTAGCGGAGAAAATTAAATAAAACAAAATTATATGAAAATTTGATTTTCAACAACAATTACCGTTGGAAATATAAAATTTTTAATTTTAATTATATATTTTCTGATAGAAAATTCAATCAAAAAAATATTAATATATTATATTTTCCAATGACTTAATCTGTTGGAAAATATTTATTTTATCTTTTATATATATCCGACGAATTAATCCGCTAGAAAAATATATTATCCACATCCACCAAACCCAAAATGATTTTTGGCCTGGACCAGGCTGTTTTAGGAGATTCAAAGGCCTTCATTTAATGGGCTCAGCCCGGCCCTACATGAGATATAATTATTAAAAAATTATAATTAATATAATTATAATTTTTCATATTGTTATTATTAAATATAAAATAATACATCATTAAGAGAAAAATATATATAGTATATATATAATATGTATTATATATGTATAATATATAATATATATAGTACATATATAATATATGTATATATATTATACATATATTATAATAATATAATATTACTTATACAATATATATTGAAAAATATGTTATATGTGACATATTATAAAATATAATATGTAATATTATATATGCATATTATATATATATATATATATATTACACTATATACATACTATTAAATCTTTTTACTAGATTTAATTATTTATTTTAGTTAAAGAAATATATTGAATTTTTTATATATTATATATAGTGTTATTAAATAAAGAAGATATATTAAAAAATATGTTATATGTAACATATTATAAAATATAATATAACATATATAACATATATAAAATATACTATATATATAGTCCATATATATAATATAATTGAACTACATATGCAATATTATATACGTACTACATATATGTAATACTATATATGTTCCACATATATGTAATATCATATATGTACTATGCATATAGATATTATACTACATAAAGTACGTGTGTACTATATGTACTATATATACTATATGTATGTATATATTATGTAGTATGTGTGTACTATATGTTCTACATGTACTATATGTATATACATACTACATATATAGTATAATATATATATATATATATGTATAATATTACATATATAGTAGAAACGTACTTTAAATGTACTATCTAAATAGTATATTTTATATGTGTTTTATATGTTATATTATTATATAAAATTATATATGGTATAATATATATATGCTGTATATGCACTATTAAATTTAGTGTACATAGTACACATGTACTATATGTATATACATATATAGTATAATATATATATATATAATATTACATATATAATACAAATGTTCTATATATGTACTATATATATTATATTTTAAATATGTTATATATGTTATATTATGTTTTATAAAATGTTACATATAACATATTTATTTATATATATTATATATGTAATATTAGATATAATATATAAAAAATATAATATATTTCTTTAAGTATAATAAGTAATTAAATCTAATAAAAAAATTTAATAGTATATATAGTATTATTATACTAGATTTAATATTATATGTAATATAAAATATATATTATATAAATTTGTTCTAAATTTGTAATATTATATATAGCAAGAATAGAAAATCATTTAGCAAATTGGACAATCCCCAGAGAAAGTTTTATAAATATTTATCAAAATAAAGTATTTGACTTTGGTTATCAATATGCAATCAAAACACAAGAGCAAACAATATCTTTGAAAGAGAATATTCAGCAAATCCAATTATTGTTAGTAGAAACAATTAGAAATCATAGAGAAAAATATAAATATATCTACGTAGGATTGGTTCAAATAGCAATTAAACCCTTATTTAAGATAGGAATTAATAAACCCACATGCATAGCATTAAGAGACGCTGGACATAATAATTTTAGAGATTCTCTTTTAGTATTAATAGAAAGTGATCTTTGTAATGGTCTCGTATATTTTAATTGTTTCTCAAATTTCTCAATAGCTTTATTAGATAGTAATATTTTAGATATTTTAACCATAAAAGTTCAAATGAAAAATTTACATTTGAAAGATGGAACTAGGCCTATGATAATAATTTATAGAATGTATTATAAATTAATGAAAACAACAATCAATCCTAGAGTATTAAGAAGTTCACTTAGAAATCAAATATTATTATTAGAATACATCAGGATATACCCCACAAAGATTGAAATAGGAAGAAATAGTAAATAATGGAGAATGGAAATTTGAAAATGAAGTACCACTAGTAGAAAGAATAAGATCACTTAGAAATAATCTAGAAATAAACCAAGATGAAGATGGATATGTTAGCATTAAGTTTGCATCTAGAATTTATAGAAATATAGAAGGAACATCTTGCTGGAAAGAAGATTTTGAAATATATAGATTAAGCTCTAGTAATTCATTGAAATTCAAAGGAATAGATTTTAAACCAGAAATCCCAAACATAGTATACAAAGACAACAAATCTAGTGGATTTATATCTCCAACTAGGTTTAATGTACTTCCCCCTGAATCATGCTTAGGAATTAATACAATATGTAGAAAATTTGAAATAGATAAGGAATATATTAGAAATGAATTTATGATTGAGAAAAATAAACAAAATAGAAAAGATTACTTTAGCAAGTATAATTATGAAGAGAGAGAATTAATTAAGAAAAGATATTATTATGAATTAGAAGTATATTTTAAGGATGATATTTTCTTTTTTGATTGGTTTTTCCAGCAAGATGAAAGTAGTAGAAATTACATGTTAACTAGTGGCCAACTAGAAAAAATTCAGAATATCCTCCCTTTAGGAAAGTAGAAGTCAAAGTAGATGATCATGAAGTCTTAGCAACCCCTTTTAAAGTAGGAAGACAAGGCATAGAAAATAATTCAGCAACCTTAGAAGATATTAAAAAAATTTATGAACAAAATAATTATTCAAACATAGTATTATATAAATTAGGACAACAAGTAGAATCCTTAGTAGAACAAAAGGAAATAAAAAATTACCAACCCAAATTAGGAAAAAGAAAAGAAAAAGAAAAAGAGGAAATATAAAGCCAACCATTAATAAAACCCTTGAATTTAGCAATAAAAGAAGAATTTAAATTATTAATTAGATTTGACCCTAAAGTGTTAGAAAATGCATGAGACAAATTAGCAAACTTAATGTAATTAATAAAATAAATTTAGAAAAAATAGAAAATGAAAGCTTAGAAGATGAAGCAAGAAGTTTAGAAAATCAATTAGAAAGAATAAAAATTAGAAATGATTATGAAAGATATGGAAATACAAAAAATTATTATCCAAGACCGTCATTCCCAAATATGCAATATAAAGAAAATTACATGCAAGAAACTAAGGAATATCATGGAGATAGTATAGTAATTTGGAACTTACATGGACTTAGTGAACACCAAATCATAGCAACTTGTGAAGAAATGATGACATATGCATGGTTTGTAAAGATCAAATTAACTGATAATGAACAACATGTAGCAAAAGAAATAATTTGTGGATTTACTGGAAGTCTTAGAAATTGGTGGAAAATTATTTGTTAGAAGATGATAGAAATTTTGTATTAAATAAAACCAGAATTAAGACAAAAATAACACCAGAAGGAACATCCAAAGATACTGAATAATCTGATGCTATGAATACTTTAATTTTTGCAATAATCAAACATTTCGTAGGAGATCCAGAAAGATTCCAAAAAAGAATCACAGAAATATTAGCAAATTTAAATTGTGCCTCTTCAGAAGATTTTAAATAGTATAGAAATGTTTTTATAGCAAAAGTATTGACTAGATATGATTGTAATACCCCTTATTGGAAAGAAAAATTCATAGCAGGATTACGAAGATTATTTGCAAAAAAACATTAGGCAGAAACTTAGAGAAATGCATGATGGAAATATACCTTGGCAAAATTTAACTTATGGCCAATTAGCAACTATAGTAAACAATGAAGGATGAGTGTTATGTACTGACTTGAAATTAAAAGCAAAATTGAAATCAGAAGGAAAAACTAGTAGAAAAGAATTAGGAGAATTTTGCAACTAATATGGATATGAGAAAATAGTAGCACCATCTAGAAGGAAAAATAGAAATTCTAAGAAATATTATAAAAAATATTATAGAAAGAAGAAATATCCAGAAGATAGTGAAGAAAAGAAATATAGAAAATACAGAAAATATAGAAAGTATAGAAAATACCCAAAACATTCTAGGAAAAAAGGAAAAGAAAATGTAAAATGTTATAAATGTGGAAGATATGGACACTATAGTAATGAGTGCAAGATAGAAAAGAAAATTAAAGAGTTGACTCTAGACAATGACATTAAAGATCAAATAATGAAAATAATAATTGACACAGATAGAGATAACAACAGTAGTGAAGAATATTGTTCTGACTTAGAAATGTTTGAAATAGTAATTTCATCATAATATTTAGACACTAGCAATGAAAATTGTGTCCAGGAAGAATAAATATGTAGATGTAAACACCTTAGCATGATTAAATCAGAGAAAACTATGCTAGCATTATTATTAGTATTATATGAAGAAATTAAAAAATTAGAAGAATGGTTTAAGTCATTAGAAGGAATAGAAACATTGCATAACCTAGGAGTTTACAATAGCAAAAGAAGAGGTTTAGAAGCGAAGATAACAAATTTAGAAAACCCAAGAATTAATATGATTAGAAGAGATAAAAAAAATCTTTAAAAGAATTTATCGAACAATTAGAAAAATTAGAAATAGAAGAAATAAAAACAAGATTTAGAAATGCAAATGAATATAGTATGAAAGAAATTTTACAAAGGTTTAAAGAAGAAAAAACAAATAGAAATAAAATAACCATAGAAGACTTGCAACTAGAAATAAAAGAAATCAAGAAAGAAATAGAACTATTAAAAAGACAAAATACTCTTTGCTAATGGGACACTGTGGGTAAGTGAGGAATATGTTTCGACTTTGAAGACGAAAACCAGGGATGCGTGGCATTTTGGTAAATAATAGGTCCCTCCGCGGAGGGAGCTCTCCTACAAAGTCTCAGATAGCTGAAGGGACTGGAGGGACCTTTATAGTGGGGGGGGGGGGGCGAATATAATAATATTACTAGCCCCCCTCCCCCCACGTGGACGGTGGAGATTGTGCCTCGCGGACTGGGTGGACGGCTGGGAAATATTGGCACTGAAAAATAATTGAAAAAGGAAAAGAAAGTCCCTCCAGGTCCCTTTGGGCCGCTGTTCTGGGCCTATTTGGAGGAGGCCTAAGGTGCCGCAGGCCCATTTTTTTGGCCTTTTTTTTTTTTTAAATTGGGTTTGGCGTGTGGAACACGCGTCTGGCACAGTAGCTGCAAGTATGGGTAATCCATACTCGCGCCTTTTTTTCAAATTAAAGGCGCCTTTAGTGGGGCCCTTGGTCCTTCCAGACATGATTGAAATGTTGAACTACTCTGTGCAGAACAGGTTGACGGGACACTTGGTGTCAGTGACTTAGGAATCTCTGTAGGATAGGTCAGTCAGTTAGGAGGCTGCCTGATTGGAGGAGAAGGCTTCCAACTGTGTTTAAATTGGCCGCCGATAACACAAGTTATCGTGCGGTGGAAGATTTCAGTGGGTCGCTGGCGTCATGCCTTCCAGACATTCTAGTGATCATCGCCTTGAGTTGGAAATTATCGGCGGCCGTTATGATATTCGCACGCTGTTGGCTGTCATCAGTTCCAAGGCAGTGGATTGGGTCCAGTGGCCCTGGTGACGTGGATTAACGACCTGCAGCATGAGTTGGACCTGCTGTTCTCTGGGTTGCTGGAGTTCACGGACATGATGAACATGGAGGGCGCTGATGAGAGTGGATAGCTGATTAGGCAGTATTACACTGCACATGTACAGATGGCAGACGATTATTTGCCTGCATCATACTTGTAATAAATTTGGAATAAAATGAAATATTAATTTAAGTTATTGGAGTTTGCACAGTGTCCATAAAAGTGAAAATTAATTTACACCACGTAAATGGGGGATACCCTCTATAATAATATGCAATCCATGGTCTAACTCTTCTTACAACCTTTTCTTACAAAAAGAGGATAATAAAGATCTTCTGGATTGGACCTAGAAGAATGCTGTCTTCTTCTCCGTCGAAGATAATCTCTTCTCCTCGATCTAGAGTCTTGGAGCCCAAGGAATTACCCTTTAAAAAGAGGAGGCCGCTGTTTGTGGATGAATGCCGCTGCGCGGACCTTATTCTAAAGCAATCTAGTTGGGGTGGCAAGCATGAATCTGGAGTGGATGAGATTCTAAGCCCTCTGCAAGAGGGCAGAATGGATTTGGCGCGTCCCAAATCCAATACACTGTAAGGTCCTAACCCAATTCAGTCAGAATTGCATGGATGTGCAATTCCTCCTGAACAGCAGATGTCGCAGAGAGTTGCGGGTCAAGAGTTTCTTCTCTACATGACGTATATGGATCAGTCCCAGAATACATGAGGTGGCGTTCCCTGCCATCGCCAAACGGCTCCAGGCGAGGGCATATGGCGATGGCATACCGTCGTCTAGACGACCTGGGAATTATTTCTGTTGAATTGTACTGTGACACAATTAACATTGTATTGCGTGATTACAAGTCAATAATCACGTCTTATGTAAATGTGCGTGAATCAATAAATTTTATTGACTAGCAATTTGTGTAACTTATTTTCTCTTTATTGGACTTAATTGTAATTATTTTTTTTGTGACTTCCAACACATTGGAAATTTACGTGGTGTAAATTAATTTTCACTTTTATGGACACTGTGCAAACTCCAATAACTAAAATTAATATTTCATTTTATTCTAAATTTATTACAAGTATGATGCAGACAAATAATCATCTGCCATCTGTACATGTGCAGTGCAATACTGCCTAATCAGCTATCCACTCTCACCGGCGCCCTCCATGTTCATCATGTCCGTGAACTCCAGCAACCCAGAGAACAGCAGGTCCAACTCATGCTGCAGGTCGTTAATCCACTTCACCAGGGCCATTGGACCCAAGTCCACTGCCTTGGAACTGATGACGGCCAACAGTGTGCGAATATCATAACGGCCACCGATAACTTCCAACTCAAGGCAATGATCACTAGAATGTCTGGAAGGCATGACGCCAGTGGCCCTCTGAAATCTTCCACCGCATGATAACTTGTGTTATTAGCGGCTAATTTAAGCACAGTTGGAAGCCTTCTCCTCCAATCAGGCAGCCTCCTAACTGACTGACCTATCCTGTAGAGATTCCTGAGTCACTGACACCAGGTGTCCCATCAACCTGTTCTGCACAGAGTAGTTCAACATTCTAATCATGTCTGGAAGGACCAAGGGCCCTACTAAAGGCGCCTTTAATTTGAAAAAAAGGCGCGAGTATGGATTACCCGTACTTGCAGCTACTGTGCCAGATGTGTGTTCCACACTCCAAACCCAATTTTAAAAAAAAGGCCAAAAAAATGGGCCTGCGGCACCTTGGGCCTCCTCCAAATAGGCCCAGAACAGCGGCCCAGAGGGACCTGAAGGGACTTTCTTTTCCTTTTCCAATTATTTTTTAGCGCCAATATTTCCCAGCCGTCCACCCAGTCCGCGAGGTGAGATCTCCACCATCCACGTGGGGGAGGGGGGCTAGTAATATTATTATATTCACCCCACCCCACTATAAAGGTCCCTTCAGTCCTTCCAGCTATCTGAGACTTTGTGGGAGAGCTCCCTCTGCGGAAGGACCTATTATTTACCAAAATGCCACGCATCCCTGGTTTTCGTCTTCAAAGTCGAAACATCTTCCTCACTTACCCACACTGTCCCATTAGCAAAGATGATGCCCTCAGGAGTAGATATTAACTGCATTAAGGAAGGATTAGTTCTGACCCAATTTTATGAAATAACCAAAGAAAACTAATTCACCGCTTCAGGGGAATCATTGAAATTAAATTACAAATTATCCAATGTAGCAATTTGCTGAGAGGAAATCTGTGTGAAATTCCAATTCATATTTGTAAAAAATATGGCAGAAAGCATTATATTAGGAATCCCCTTTCTAACAATAATATTCCCTTTCACTATGAACCTTAAAGGAATTTCTACTAATGTATTTGGAAAAGAAATCTTATATAAATTCATATTTCCCCCCAAAGAAAAAGAAGTTAGAATAATAAAATGCAATGCCTCCCCTTTGCCTAAGTAAGCGTGACAACGAGGCAACAATTGCCCACAACCGAGTTTAAAATCTGGCAGTATGATGGCTATTGTAAACCCTATCTGAAAACCTGTGAGTGATATCTGTCACTTAAACAAAGACATATGTATATATGTACATGCCTCTAGAGTGCATAATTCCATTCAAATAGTGAAGCATAAACCATTCACACAATTTCCAACCATGCATTCATAAACTTGCTCTAACTAGCTAGCAAAATATATATATATATATATATACATATCACCATTGTATCAAATTTAAAGTCTAGTACCTCCCTTCTCATGCTAATGACTAAAGTCAGTTATGGAGTACATAATTTACAACTCATTAACCCGTATAAGATAATCTTGCTGCCCAACCTCCAACTAATGTGTAGTGATGACTTGGTGGTGGTGCAAAGAAATCCAACTGAAATCTACAAACTATAGAGAGTATGAGAATGCAAGTTCCCAGTGAATAGCATACAATTTAAACTTAGCAGATACAGAGCAATTTATAATAATACTACGTATAAAACATCAAAAATAGAGCAGTTTATAATAATACTATGTATAAAACATTTTTAGAAATTTATCTACTCATGAAAACCAAGACAAAAATATCACAGAAAATTTATATCATGTTAGTTGTATAGAAAATCATCCATAAAGCAACAGTAGAGCAACATAAAAGAAATATTTTTGTTCATGGCTGTTATTTTTCCTTTAGTTCATCTGTATATCATATGAGGCAAGTTCAAAAGAAAACTTAACAAGTACTGAGAATCATAAATCATGCCATGTCATACATAACTATGATCAGGTGCGTGCAACCGACAATATTTGAAGGTAGTGAAATCATGAAAATATAAAAATCCACAAAATATGTCAAGCGCTACTACACTATGTAGCCTACAATCATGAGTTACCACTCCAGGCTAAACTAATACAGTCTGTGGCGTCTAAGACTCCTTGGGTCCAAAATCATAGCATCAATATTGTAGAACAACCACCTGCCTTAGATGGCTACCCGACATTCTAATTTGAGCGCCAAAGCACCAAAATGTCAAAAATATCGTAAAAGCTCAAATATACTGAAATCAGAACATAAGCACTTTGTTTCCATGTTTTGATATCAAACATACATATGTAGTTTGCATAACATTTCAATTTTATCATAAAACATATATTTGTTTAGAAAAACTAAGGTTAGAGAGTATGCCACTCACCATGTTTGTAACCTAGGGTGGTCAGCCTGATCACCTTATTTGGGTCAAATCAACCATGTCATGAGTGCCTACAAATGCAAGTGTGTGGAATGTAAATACAATGGCATGGATGCATGAGTAATGCATGCAAATGTAAAATGATGGAGATTATGTTACCAAAACCTATATTATCTTTTAATTCTTTATATTTTCCTTTCTCTTATTCCTTTGCATTGTCAAACCTTATGTTTCATTCATTTCTTAGCTTAGTTATGATAAATTTCAGCTTGGTCAATGTTGCTTTTAAAGTCTCTTAAATACATTTTTCCTAAGTTTCTCAAGTCAAGAGTTATACCCATTAATATCTAAGAGGTTCCTAAGTTATGCTTTCATTTATTTTCTGTTGTCTTACCATTTTAGCACTCTTCTTTGGTGCCTTCTTTGGCCTTTCTTAGACTTTTGTTTGGTGTCCATTTTGGAGGGCATAGAACTTTCCCAAAATTAGTTTCTAAATTTTTAACATTTACCCACAACCTTACTCATATATTTCATATTACCCTTAATTGAATTTTGCTAGGTTTCAAGTTAAATTGGATTAATGTCTTCTACCTTTTTCTTTATTGGTTTCAACTACTTCATAAGCTATTGATTAGCCTTGGTTTTAAGCTTCATTAAGTCCCTTTAATGTCTCAATTAAAAACACTTTTGATTGCTGAAATTTATTGCAGAAAAATTCTGCTCCTAATCACCTTGATTCTCTAATGAGTTTCACTTAGACTTGGTGCTAATTTGGCCTATAATCCTTTTCTTCCTTTATGCTAATCTCCCCTTCTAGCTAGCTACTCATTTAGCTTGCATTTAACCCCAATTAAGTCCTAATTTCATGGCCTTAGATACACACACATTGTAGAAAAATTTTCTGCACTTCCCCCTTTACTACCTTATTGGATTCTTGTCACCATTTGTCAAAATTTTGTTATCTTCTTTGTATTTCCTTTTTCATGGAGCTAACCCACTTCCTAATACTCCTATTAACATCAAAATTGAACCATAATCAATCCCTTTTCTTCACCTAAGTGGTTCAGCCATCCCCTGTTTTCTTGCAGAAAATTTTCTGCAAACCTAAAACTGGTTTTCTTGTGTTTTTCAACTTATTTTTCTAAAATTTCTTGCTATTTTCCTTCCTTTTCCTCAACCCCACGTGAGTTCCCTCTGTTCTTTTCCTATTTTCAAGCTTATATCCACTATAAAAATCTAATATGAATGCATGGAAATATCAAAATATTCAAGCAAACATGATTTCTATACATTTCTCTCAAATTTTCATCAAGTGGGGGTTTGTTCTCTCTCTACAATTTCAGCTCTCCATGAATTTCAGCAGTCTAATCTCTTCAAGAATCTTGTTTTCTTCAAGCAAATGAGATGGAATAGAGGCATAGCATAAAAATCTACAACAAAACTTATATAGAAATAATTTTTCTAGAATTTTTACAAATTTTCTTACCTTGTTTTTCTTGATTTTCTTCTCCCTTTTTTATTCTCTTCTCCTTGGCTCTTTCTCTCTCTATCTTGCACCAAAATGGATTTCTAGAGGCTTTCATAGGATTATAGACCCACTTGGTCAACCTAACTTTAGCCTATTTACAAAAAGGTCCCTCAACTTTCACTTATTTACATTTTGACCCCAAATTCTCTAAAATTTTTAGGAAATCCCTATTAGGTCTCGATTAATATAATCCTCCAATAAAATCAAATATCACCACATACGTATATTTTTAAAATTTTATTTTTCATTCATTAAATGTTCCATAATTCCTTAATTACATTCAATTTCTTTCTTTTTTTCTTATTCCTTTTCTTTCTTTTTTTTTTCTTATTTAGTTTCAAAATTATTTTCTAATCTTTATAACCCTCTCATTAGGAATTTTTAATGCCCTAATTTCGTATTCTAAAATTTGGCATAAAATTGCAAAGTAGGCCCTCGAACTTTTAATTAATTATGTTTTGACCCTTTAATCCTAGAAAGTTTAGGCAGTCTTTATTAAAATAATGTAATCATCCCAAATTTAAAAACTAAACTAGGCTAAGATACCATATAATTTTCATAATTTTATTCCTTTCAAATTCTTGAAGTTTTTATTTATTTATTTATTTATAATCAAATAGCTTAATTAGAGTTTTCATGTCAAAAGAGTTCTTTTTTTTCTTTCTAATTTCTTTTTCTGTCATTACAATTCCATATTTCCATACTTTTTATGATTCTTCTAAGCTTTCTTAAGGTTGCAAACAAGAAACTAAAGTTTAACATTTTTTTCTAAGATTTTGTTTTTCAAAAAGATGCATATATGAAAATTAATGCATGAAATGCATCAAAAGCAAGAACTAATACAATGCATGTTTTAAATGTTGAAGTTGTGCATTCCAAACTTGGTTTGGAATGTCACATAAAAGATAGAATGATAGAAAGGAAGAAAAGCCACATCCATTACCTTAGCAAGGAAAGAAGAATGATGAATATAGAAGAGCAATTAAAAGGAAGTAGACTACAAGAAAAAATAAAAGAAATAGAAAATCAATTTAGAGATGAAGTATGTTCAAAATTACCAAATGCATTATGGAATAGAAAGCAACATATAGTAAGCCTAGAATATGAAAAGGACTTTGATGAAAGAAAAATTTTGACTAAAGCAAGACCAATTATTAGAATATTGCAAAAAAGAAATCCAGGAATTAAAAGAAAAAAGGTTTTAATTAGACCCTCTAAATGTCCATGGAGTTGTACTGCTTTTTATGTCAATAAGCAAGCAGAGATAGAAAGAAGAGTATCAAGATTAGAAATTAATTATAAACCCTTAAATAAAGCTCTTAGATGGATTAGATATCCCATGCCCATTAAGCAAGATTTATTAAAAAGACTTCATAATAGTTGTGTTTATAGAAAATTTGATATGAAATTAGGATTTTGGCAAATACAAATAGATGAAAAAGACATGTATAAAATAGCATTGAATGTCCCCTTTGGACAATATGAATGGAATGTAATGCCTTTTAGACTAAAGAATGTCCCCATGGAATTCCAAAAAATCATGAATGACATATTTAATGACCATAGCAATTGTCTTTTAGTCTATGTAGATGATATATTAGTATTCTCTAGCTCAATAAAACAACATTTTAGATATATTAGAAAATTCTTACAAATAGTAAAACAACAAGGATTAGCTGTATTTGAAAATAAAATGAATTTATTTCAAACCAAAATTAGATTTTTAGGACATGATATATATAGAAATATGATAAAACCCATAGCAAGGTCAATAGAATTTGCTAATAAATTTCTAGATAACATAAAAGATAGAAATCAATTGCAATGATTTTTAGGATGCCCTAATTATGTAGCAGACTTTATTCAAGATCTTAGAATTATTTGTAAACCTCTATATGATAGACTTAAGAAAACCCATGGACCTTGGACAGAAGAACATACAAAAAAGCCTTTAGAATTCTCAAAGAAAAAGTTAGAAATATCCCTTGTACCAGCATTCTACTACCCACAGGAAAAATCATAGTAGAAACAAATGCCTCTGAATTAGGATATGGAGGAATCCTTAAGCAAAAATTAGAAAATGAAACCCATGAAAGACTAATTAGATATTGTTCTAGAGTGTGGAATTTTTTCCAGCAAAATTATTCTACAGTCAAAAAAGATTCTTTCTATAGTAATGTGTCAAGAAATTCTAGTCTGATCTATATAATCAACACTTCCTTCTTCATGTTGATTGCAAATCATCAAAAGAAATTTTGAAAAAGACATCTAGAATATTGTTTCCAAACAAATCTTTGCAAGATGGCAAGCTATTCTATTGCATTTGACTTTGAGATAGAATTTATCAAAGAAGAGAACAATTCATTAGCTAAATTTTTAACTAGAGAGCTTTTGCAAGGACAACATAGCAATCTCATTCAAACTAGAAATCATTCTCCAACCCATTAACTCATTACCCACTATTTTTAGTCAATCATCTAATAACAATAAAAATAGCCAGTGGATTATTATGACTCCCATCCAAAGAAAAAAAAAAGAACCATCCACAACTGTAGTAAGCCCTTTGCCAAAAGATGTTCCATCTCCATCCTTGAAATTATCTCCTAAGGCCTTAGAAATTCATAGAAGTCTTAGCAAAATTAAAGATTTGGAAGAATACAAGAGAAAGGTGGTAGAAGCCCTTTCACAATTGGAAGAGACCCAACCAGATGACAGCCCATCGACAGAGGAGGACTATGCTCCACTCAACGAGGATGACTATTATGGGATTCTTCCTCAAATTCAATGATAGCAAGAAGACAAAATAGCTTTTTACTTGAAGCTTATCCATTCGACCAATGGTTTCAAGTGCCATGCAATAATTCCACTTTAGAAAAGAAGATTGATAGAAAGACATAAAGAAGGAGTCTGGCTCCCAGCTATCAGACTATCATTTCAACTTTAGCAAGTGCCTGAGAAATTATTCCAACTTTAAAATGTTATTGTGCGTGGTTGGCTCCCAGCTGTCAACCCACTTAGTAAAGTTTATTGTTTCATAGCAATGATATAATTTGCTTTTAGAAAAGTCATTAGAATAATTGCACGCACACTGGACTTTGTCCCCAAAGGTGGCCGCCAAGTGCCACATAGTGTGCATAGGTTATTTTGTAATTCTTTCTTTATCAAGTCATGAGTCTTGTATTTTTCTCTTTATGTTAGAGTCTGTGAATTATTGTGTCAATGAGTCAGCATTGTAATTATTTGAGACTTTGCTTTTGGAGTCTATAAATGCATCGTTGTAATATGTCGAAGGCAGAAGAGTGGATCTCCAAGAGTGATATTTCCAAAAGAAAGGCCATCACACTTGCGAAACATTCTACCTTCCAAGTCCTTAGCCAAGAAAGTCTTTTATAAGTCATATAGTCAACTATTGTAATCATCTTGTAATTTCCTTTCAGTAATAGTCTTCCTTGTGTGTTTCCACATACTTTGCAATTATTGTTCTCCACTCTTTGCAATTACTTTGAAATTACTCTACAATCTTCCCCGCTAATCCTTGGGCCTCTCATGGTATCAGAGCCAAGTAGTCAATAAGTTCTAGTAATTAATGATGGTTAATCCTTATTTCTCCCTAGCAATTAGGTATAGAGTTGCATTGAGAAATTATAGAAAGCTTGCTGAATTAGATGAAGTATTGATTTTCCTTACTTCTGAAGGTGAGGATTATGCTAGGCATGAATTTTGTTTGCAAGCTTATGAGCATGATAAAAAATTGTTAGAAAAAGCTAATTGAAAAGTCCAGGATTTTATCTTTAATTCGTGAATATCTCTTTCTCTATCATATCTTCTGAACTTCTGTTATCTCCTTCCTTTTATCATTTTCTTGCTGCTACTTGAAATAGTTATTGATTCTATTTGATTATTCTTATTTCCTTTTATTAAGTTTCTATATCTCTTGTTTGGGCGTTTGGCAAAAAGTGTTCCTTGTAGTAAAACCCGAGGTGAGGTTGTGAGACCATGGTAAGTCGTGTTCCCAACTAAGTGAAAGAGATGGAAAACTTAAGAAGAAGGATAACTAGGAGTAATTCTTGTAGCTCAATTGCAGGTTCTAGAAGAAGTACAGAGAGTGATAGAATAGATAGAGAGAGTCAAAGGTTAGATAATTTGATAGTAGCAAGTGATATGCAAGAAAGTTTAGAAAAGAGACAACATGAATTAAGCATAGCAAGAATAGAAAATCATTTGGAAAATTGGACAATCCCCAGAGAAAGTTTTAGAAATATTTATCAAAATAAATTATTTGACTTTGGTTATCAATATGCAATCAAAACATAAGAGCAAACCATATCATTAAGAGAAAATATTTAGCAAATTCAGTTATTGACAGCAGAAACAATTAGAAATCATAGAGAAAAATTAGATATATCCACATAGGATTGGTTCAAATAGCAATTAAACCCTTATTCAAGATAGAAATTAATACACCCACATGCATAGTATTAAGAGATGCTGGACATAATAATTTTAGAGATTCTCTTTAAGCATTAATAGAAAGTAATCTTTGTAATGGTCCCGTGTATTTTAATTATTTTCCTAATTTTTCAATAGATTTGAATGATGCAAATATTTTAGATGTCTTAACCATGAAAGTTCAAACGAAAAATTTACATTTGAAAGATGGAACTAGGCCTATGGCAATAATTTATAGAATGTATTATAAATTACTGAAAACTACAATTAATCCGGAGCACTTAGAAGTTCACCTAGAAATCAAACATTATTATTAGAATACAATCCTCAAAGCACATCAAGATATACCGCACAAAGATTGAAATGGGAAGAAATAGTAAATAATGGAGAATGGAAATTTGAAAATGAAGAACCACTAGTAGAAAGAACAAGAACACTTAGAAATAATCTAGAAATGACCCAAGATGAATATGGAAATGTTAGCATTAAGTTTGGATCTAGAATTTATAGAAATATAGAAGGAACATCTAGCTTGAAAGAAGATTTTGAAAGATCTAGATTAAGCTCTAGCAATTTATTGAAATTCAAAGGAGTAAATTTTAAACCAAAAATCCCAAACATAGTATACAAAGACAACAAATCTATAGGATCTATATCCCCAACTAGATCTGATGTACTTCCCCTTGAATCACACTTAGGAATTAATACAATATCTAGAAAATTTGAAATAGATAAGGAATATATTAGAAATGAATTTACGAGTGAGAAAAATAGACAGAATAGAAAAAATTATTTTAGCAAGTATAATCATGAAGAAAGAGAATTAATTAAGAAAATATATTATTATAAATTAGAAGTATATTTTAAGCATAATATTTTCTTTCTTGATTGGTTTTTCGAGCAAGATGTAAGTAGTAGAAATTACATGTTAGCTAGATGGCCAACTAGAGAAAATTCAGAGTATCCTCTAGTTAGAAAAGTAGAAGTCAAAGTAGATGATCATGAAGTCATAGCAGACCCTTTTAAAGTAGGAAGACAAGACATAGAAAATAATTCAGCAACCCTAGAAGATATTAAAAAAGTTCATGAACAAAATAATTAGTCAAACATTTTATATAAATTAGGACAACAAGTAGAATCCTTAGTAAAACAAAAAGAAATAAAAAAAATTACCAACCAAAATTAGGAAAAAGAAAAGAAAAAGAAAAAGAGGAAATAAAAACCCAACCATTAATAAAACCCTTAAATTTAGCAATGAATGAAGAATTTAAATTATTAAATAGATTTGACCCTAAAGTATTAGAAAATGCACGAGAAAGATTAGCAAAACTTAATGTAATTAATAAAAAAAATTTATAAAAAATAGAAAGTGGAAGCTCAGAAGATGAAGCAAGAAGTTTAGAAAATCAATTATGAAGAATAAAAATTAGAAATGATTATAAAAGATAGGGAAATACGAAAAATTATTATCATGGAGATAGTATCGTAATTTGGAACTTAGATGGACTTAGTGAACACCAAATCATAGCAACTTGTGAAGAAATGATGACATATGCATAGTCTGAAAGATCAAATTGATTGATAATGAACAACATGTAGCAAAAGCAATAATCTGTGGATTTACTGGAAGTCTTAGTAATTGGTGGGAAAATTATTTGTCAGAAGATGATAGAAATTTTGTATTAAATAAAACTAGAATTAAGATAGAAATAACACCAAAAAGAATGCCCAAAGACACTAAAGAATCTGAAGCTGTGAATACTTTAAGTTTTGCAATAGTCAAACATTTCATAGGAGATCTAGAAAGATTCCAAGAAAGAACCATGGAAATATTAGCAAATTTAAATTGTCCCTCTGTAGAAGATTTTAGATGGTATAGAGATGTCTTTATAGTAAAAATAATGACTGGATATAATTGTAATACCCCTTATTGGAGAGAAAATTTCATAGCAGGATTACCTTCATTATTTGCAAAAAAAGTTAGGCAGAAAATTAGAGAAATGCATGATGGAAATATACCTTGACAAAATTTAACTTATGGCCAATTAGCAATTGTAGTAAACAATGAAGGATTAGCATTATGTACTAACTTGAAATCAAAAGCAAAATTGAAATCAAAAGGAAAAACTAGTAGAAAAGAATTAGGAGAATTTTGTGAGCAATATGGATATAAGAAAATTGTAGCATCATCTAGAAAGAAAAATAGAAATCCTAAAATAGTGAAGAAAAGAAACATAGAATATATAGAAAGTATACAAAATATCCAAAATATTCTAAGAAAAAAAAAAGAAATATAAAATGTTATACATGTGGAAGATATGAACACTATAATAATGAGTACAAGATAGAAAAGAAAATTATAGAGTTGACTCCAGACAATGACATTAAAGATCAAATAATGAAAATACTAATTGACACAGATAGAGATAATAATAGGGTGAAGAAAATAGTTCTTATATAAAAATATTTGAAATAGTAAGTTCATCAGAATATTCAGGCGCTAATGATGAAAATTGTGACCAGGAAGAAGGAGTATGTAGATGTAAACACCTTGGCATGATTAAATCAGAAAAAACTACGCAAGCATTATTAATAGTATTATATGCAGAAATTAGAAAATTAGAAGAATGGTTTAAGTCATTAAAAGGAATAGAAAAATTACATAACCTAGGAGTTTACAATATCAAAAGAAGAGATTTAGAAGCAAAGACAAGAAATTTAGAAAACCAAAGAATTAATATGATTAGAAAAGATAAAAAAGTCTTTAAAAGAATTTATAAAACATTTAGAAAATCAGAATCAGAAGAAATAAAAACAAGATTTAGAAATGCAAACAAATATAGTATGAAAGAAATTTTAGAAAGGTTTGAAGAAGAAAAAACAAATAGAAATAAAATAACCATAGAAGACTTGCAGCTAGAAATAAAAGAAATCAAGAAAGAAATAGAAATATTAAAAAGAGAAAATACTTTAGTAAAAACTTTATTATTTGAAGCAAAAGATTCTGAAGAATAAGAAAAAAATTAAGCAAAGACCTGGAAAGAAAGTAGTAAAAGAAGAAAAAGATGAAGAAAATTATTTAGAAATGATAAATAGAATTAAAATTCAGAAATGGATAGTAAGGATGAAACTTAGAATTAGAGAAGACTTTGTGATAGATGATTTAGCATTAGTTGACTCAGGAGTAGATATTAGTTGCATTCAGGAAGGATTAGTTCTGACCCAATATTATGAAATAATCAAAGAAAATTTTTTCACTGTTTCAGGAGAATCATTGAAATTAAATTGCAATTTATCCAATGTAGCAATTTGCAATGATGAAATCTGTGTAAAATCTCAATTCATATTAGTAAAAAATATGGCAGAAAGTATTATATTAGGAATTCCCTTTTTGACAGTAATATTCCCTTTTGTCGTGAACCTTAGAGGAATTTCAACAAATATATTTGGAAAACTAGTTTTATATGAATTCATGGTTCCTCCAAGAGAATTAGAATTTAGAAAGGAAAAAATCAACATGATCTTCAGAAATAAACCCAACATAGAAATTATATCTATAGGAGTAAAACACCCTTTGTCAGAACATTTTAGAGATCAAACTGAAATTTCTTATAATACATTCATATGAAACAGGTACTGTGAAGACAAAGTAATTATTAGCACAAAATATTGGCAAAATAATAGCATGATGAGTTTTTATGACTTTTTAAGTCTATTAAAAGCTTATATAAATCTAGTAAACCATTGCATGGAAAGTTATGTAGAAAGAGGATATACATATTATATTAGAAATTTTAGATCTTATGACACTAGATATATATAATGTTATTATAGCTATGGTGAAGAAATTATAAACTTTATATTTAGAATTTTTCCTACTCTTAGGATAATAGAAGACTATGAGCAATTATTAGAAGAAAATAGAAAAGAAGTCAAAATTAGAAATTTGCCATACACTAGTATAATCCATCCCAATGCATTACTTATAGTTGAATAGCATATTAGGATACAATAGCATATTAAAGCAAAAAATTCCTTTAGAAATAACTCATAAGGACTTAGAAATAGATCGAGAATATCTAGTAAGCCTTCATTTAGAAGAATGGAAAGGACCTCAAAAGTCATATTCCTCCTTAGAAAAAGTAATCTTGGCTAATCTGTTTTCCATCCAACAATTCTAGTCTGACTTTTATAATCAACATTTCCTTCTTTGTGTTGATTAGAAGCCGGCAAAAGAAATTTTAGAAAAATCAGTCCAGAATATTGTTTCCAAACAAATTCTCACAAGATGGTAAGCTATTCTATTAGCATTTGATTTTGAAATAGAAGTGAGAAATAGTGAGAGCAATTTAATACTTGATTATAATTTATTACTTGGTTTCTTTTGCAAGAACATGGCAAGCACAAGGCCCAATAACAAAAATAGTAAGCCCAATAGCAATATGCCTTCACCTAGCAATACTAATTGATTCACTGTTTTAAACCCAGCTCATTATCCACCTTTACCATACAATTCTGTCCTAGCAAGCCCATCAGTCCCAGCAAGCTCATCTAAGCAGGAAGCAAAACCATATATCATTTTGCAACTCATTAATTCACCTTCTACTATTTTTAGCTGATCATCATCATCCCGTAGCAATAAAGATCGCCAATGGATAACCAAATCCAATTTTTTCCACATAGCCTTCCTTGAAGATGACCTAGAAATTAATTTTTTGAAAGATGCCACTTCCTTGTTCTTTCCACAAAGTTTTCTTTTCCACCCTCCATCTCCAAATAAAACTAGAGAATTTTACCAAACTATTTTAGAAAATATTGGATTCGTAGAAATTACTAATAACCTTGATCTAAGAGATCCTAGTAAGACTCAATTTTCAAAATTCAAAATTAGAAAGATTATTACACCTTTGTAGTGGAAAGCATCATATTTCTCTCTCCGTGCTTTCTTTTGTGACATGACCCATCTGCATACACTTATTGGGACTACATCTCAGCTTGGAATAATACCCTATTCTATGATGGTTCAGTGCATACGTGGTTCCTCCATTTTGAAAAACATTGCCAAAGCCACTCTCCTCACTGGTGGCAAAATTTGTGAAAATTTATGGGGCAACTTTAGCAATGTTCCCATTAGAATTCAAAATCTTTTTCATGAATATAGCAAATTCAATGTTGAAAAAGACTTAGAAATCTAGCTTCTCCATTTCTGCAATACCTTTGCCATACCTTGGATTATGTGTTGGTGTTTCCATATCAACACAAATTCCTAGCCTAAGAAATTTGTTAGAAAAATTAAAGTCAAGCATTGGACGAAGGTCGACACCAAAAGAATTGTTGACCAAGTCAACTCATTCTTGGCACCCCTCGAAATAGAAAAATGAAAGAACCAACCACAACCATAGCAACCCCTTTGCCAAAAGATGTTCCATCACCATCTTTGAAATTGTCTCCGAAAGCCTTAGAAATCCACAAAAGTCTTAACAAGATCAAAGATTTAGAAGAATACAAGAGAAAGGTGGTAGAAGCCCTTTCACAATTGGAAGAGACCCAACCAGACAAAAGCCCATCTACAGAGGAGGATTACGCTCCACTCAATAAAAATGACTATTATGGGATTCTTTCACCAATTCAATGATAGCAAGAAGATAATTTAGCTTTCCACTTGAAGCTCATCCATTCAACTGACAGTTTCAAGTGCCCATGCAATAATTCCACTTTAGAAAAAGGATTGATGAAAGACATAAAGTAGGGTTCCGACTCCCAGCTGTTAGGCCATCATTTTATCCCTAGCAAGTGCTCGAAGAAATTAATTCAACTTTAGAAAGCAAAAAGAATGTGATTGTGCATGCACTACAAAAAAAAACGTTTGTTAGCCACGGTCAAAACTGTGGCTAAAAGGCGAGAAAATCGTGGCTAGCAAAAGTAGCCACGCTAAACAAAACCGTGGCTAAACAAGGCGTCACTACAAAATTGGCCACAGTTTATAATTCATTTGCCACGGTTTAAGGAACCGTGGTAACCTTTTTTTTTGCCATGGTTGACCATTAATTTAACCATGGTTGTCACCGTGGCTAATAATAAAAAAAATATATGAAAAAATAAAATGTGTTAGTTAACCACAATCATAACTACGGCTAAAGTTTGGGTAATAATAAAAAAGAAAATAAAATATGTTACTTAGCCATGGTCATAATTGTGGCTAAAATTGGGGTAACAATAAAAAAATAAAATATTAAAAATATTTTTAGCTAGCCAAGGTTATAACTATGGCTAAATTGTCTAATAATAAAAAAATAAAATAAAATATTGAAAACATATTAGTTAGCCATGGTTATAACCATGCCTAATGTGTATTATTCTGTTTTTAAAAAAAGGTCTAAATTTTGTTATTTTTATCATTGCAATTTAAAAATTACTTGCTATAAAAATTATAATAGCAATAATATTACAAACGATCCCAATAAAACAAAATGTTAAATATTTACATATATATAGTCAATCTATTTACATGCCAAAAAATTGAGAAATCTCATATCTATCACTAACAAAACAAAAAGACTTAAACATGTAATATTCACAAGTTTTCTAAACCCCTAAATAGATGATATTCTCATTTCTCATGAATCAAGCCAAAAACAGGGTGAATATCCTAAACTAGAGAAGTTAAAATGGTTAATAAATAATCTGTCTTACAATTTGTTTTTCTTTTTACCAACGTTGTAATATTGAAGGACATCTAGCAGATTTGCTGTCAATAAAACAAAAAAGAGAGAAGAAAAAGGGGAATGCAGCACTTCCCGTGAGAATGCAGCACAAGATTGTTGTTCAAGTGGCATTTTTTCTTTGATTGTAAGCACTGCTTCAAGAAAGGGAAATAAGACAAAGGTTTAATATATTTGTCAGTTTAATGGTGAAGAATATTTGTGTTTGTTTCATGATTTTCTTGCAATTAAGGAAGGTGGAATAGTAGAATTAAGGAAGAAATGGTGAAGAATGGTAATTGCCAGAATAGTAGAATGCCTCAGATAACAATTTCCAAACAGGACCAATTCAATTTTTATGTACTAATAATGACATTTGATTAACTTAAGATGTAGATGCTAAATGATACTTCATGCTTGCCCTAGCATAAGAATGGAGAACACATACTTCATGCTAGGAAACTAAGTACACTTATGGTTAGATAGCCTGCTTTCTGAAATAGTTCCATTTGAACCTATTCTAAAAGGTGCTTCCAACAAGTCTTTTTGAATTTGTATCTTGTGAATAAAAAATACTAGACATTCATATTTGCCATCACTAATAATTCTACTAATTAGTTCTAGGTTTACCTTTAGGCTGAATCAACTCTAGAAGTTGCAGAAAATATATAAATATACCCTAAGATTAGCCATGGACTCTCACATAAATATTTCCAGAAATACATATACAAGTGTGTACAAATAAATGTCCTACAATTTTTTAGAAGGCAAATTAGAATAACCTGGAAGAATAGTCTATCTTAAACATCATATGTAAAGAATTTCTAGCTCATTTTTATGGCTAGTTAGTAGCAACTAGCTAGCATCAGCAATTTACTTGTGTTTTTATAAATCATTTATACTATGGTTTCAGAAACTAGGCCTCTAATAGGAACTGACAGTAGGCTAATTTTAATATCTGAATAATTATGAAATACATAAAATTTCAAGTTCCACCCCTGGATAAAATTGATGAATGTATAACTTACTGATTTACTTTTATATTAGAAAGTGAGGAAAAATAGTAAGGATAAGGTTCAACAAATACTTTTCTATTAGCACTTTTCCACTGCTAAATCTTATACCTTAAATAAAATAACAAATAGGAAAAAAACCATGATCCCCAAATGCTGAACATGACACAGTAACAGACATTTTGCAAGCACTTCACCTAATAAGCAGGTAAAGAAAGATTATGAAATACATAAAGCACATAACTTAACTTGAGGTCCAACTAAAGCATTCAGATTGTAGATTTTCACATCATATTCAAACAACATAATAACAGAGAAATTATGCATCAGTATGGCAACAAATGTGTTATGAAAACGCTAAATTAGTTTAGTGGGTTCTTTGATACCAGTAGCTCTAAATACCAGCAACACACTTAACAGCTCTGAATGCTCTGAACTTAACTAGAAAATAAAGCAAGATGCATAATGGACTTCTACTCCAATAGGAATCCCCCCCCCCCCAAAAAAAAAGGGAAGTATCATGGCCAGATTGAACAAAAAATAACCAATTAGATAGACTATCAGTTTCCTGGTATAGCTACTGTCCTTAATGGAAATTCAAAACTACAGCTACAATCATTGGAAGCCTTGATATCAGATATGGAAAAACTGGTCCAAACAACAATGAGCAAACATAAATAGTTTCACATAAAACAACAGGCAACAGGTTGTTGCTGGTGTTTTCGGAAAACAATTCAAGCTAATGTGTCAAAGTAAATCCTCTCAGAACTAATTAAAAGTTCTGTCTTACTTCTAGCAGTTACGTTTGGAAAACCAAAAGCAATCAAGCTTCTGCCAGAGATTATATGATTTTCATTTTAATTCAAACAATGTACTTCATCAGTTCATAGGTTATATTTTTACTTCTTTTTCACACCAACACCCACGTAGCAGCCAAGCATTAAACTACATGGAACTTATAGGTTCAATAATGGAATCAAAGCCCAGTGACAAGTTAAGACAAATGACGAAAACCTGTCAGTTACTACATTGAAATCCTGGTATGAGATGATTCATCCAATGCAATTATAATATCAAAGCAGAAGTCCCTCTATTAAGTAGATAATATAAAACATGAAGCATTAGACACGTAATAGTTGTGATGGAATTGAAGAGTTCCTAAAATGTTCTTCAGCACTACGACTCCACGCGTACCAACATGATGTTGGGCTTACCAACATACATTTGCAAATATATCAATTCTTCCAATTAGAGGCTCTCTTTAGGATCCAAGACACCAATGAAAACAAGATTATTTGAATATTAGAGATGTAATTGTTCTTTCTTGACTTATTTTCAAATTGAATATAGTTAACGTGAAATCTTTCACAACTTCTTTGTATTTTACTTCCTTAAATTTCCCTTTTTTTCCTCTTTCTTATGTGTAAGAGAGGCTTGGGAGATAACTATTGTACTTCAGTGGAACTAATATAAAGTTGATTATAATTTTTCAGTGATAGTTAAAGCAAGTAGCGGGCCCAGATATGTTGTTGGCTGCCGCAATAAAGTGGACAAAGAAAAACTTACTGTAGGCACTAGGTGCTTGACATAACAACTCTCACAACTATGCGGGCTCTTCCCATGAAGTTAGTATTCTTGAAAAGACCAAATACATTATGCATCATAGTTTAGTTTAAAATTTTTATGGGGTCTATTGAGATATAGGACTGGACTTGGTTTGTAGGTTGATCTAGTTGTGTACAATATGCTTCATGAAGACCCTAGAAATGTTAGCTATTCTATAGTTGGAGGATTATCTGATTAGATTCGAGAACTTAGGGAATCTACAAAATTGCCTCCAATGAATCCTGAGCTCTTCCTAAGAGTTGGCATCTAATGTTATTTCTAGGAGGCCCTTATAGGACTTTGAACTAGCATTTGCAGGCCCAAATGCCAGAAAGGCCTAAAGAGAGCTCTGAACAAAAACTTAAAGCTAAAATTAATAGCTCAAAACTTAAATTCTAGTCCATGCATGTAACCTAAAAGTAGCTAGTAGTCCTAAAACTGCAAAGGAGTCTCATCAATGTGACATTATTTTCCCAGTTTAGTGAGCATTATATACTAAAGCATAAAGGATGACTTTTAGCCGCAGAACATTTTTGCATCCACTAGTAAGTGGCTGCATGGACACATGGATGCACAAGATTGAGAGAAAAATAGAAAGGAAACAAAGATCAATTCACTGGAAAAAAAACATCTAGTTTCTACAATCTCAGGTTTCATGGACTCAGGAAATCATTCTGGCATTTAATATTTTCCCCAATCTAATATTTTCTTATTGAGCTAATACCTAATTTTGGACGGCTTGTGAAAGTGACCACATTTTAAGCTGATGGTAGATTTTTAAGTCCTATCATATCAAAAATATCAGAAATCCCAGGGAGTTTGGGACAAAGTAACAGGAATGAGACAAGTTTGATGATTAAAGATTATGTGATGGAAAGCATGGTTATAGCACTTTTGAAGCAGAAGAAACTGCAGCTTCTCAGATCCAAGAAACACCACAAAAGAATCACAGATTAAGTGTCCAAAATCATCTGTAGGACAAAGGAACTAGGACTTCAAGTGTTCATGATTAAATAAAAACAGGAAGTAACATTGTTCCCAAAACTATGCTTTCCTAAATTGCACACATCATTAGTAATGGATGCAGATAGGAAGAAGTGCACATGCAGATAGGACAACCCTCTTGGTAATCAACTTATTTGAGGAACACCATTGTCAAGATAAACTCAAAACTTTCTGAGTTAAAATGAGCACCCCAAAGATGCTTTCAAATGTACTGAAATCCGAAAAGAGGAAAATAAGGTACAAGATTGAAGAAGATAATGGGCAATTCGTAGATTGTAATAGCACAAATAAAAATCATATCTCCTACATTATGCATAACTAAAATGTTTATGTGACAAATCAAACTAGTTGAAAGAAACAAATGTAGATTAAGCCTTGAATTTAAGCAATACAGAGAATTTGAGTCGAGAAACTAAAGAGTTTTAAGGAGAACTCACCTCAATCTCCAAATGATGTCGCAGATAGGGAAATGAAGTGGAATATAAGCAGGAAAACAGTTGAATAAGCAAACAAGTGTGTATAATCACAATTTAGATCATCTTTGTGAGGTGTTTTCATTAAACAAATAATTTTTGAATTTTATTAACTGAATTATGCAAATTAGAAATTCTCACCTACCAAATGAAAGAAAAGAAAAGAAAAGAAAATCAAAAGGTCATTTTATTATACTTTTAAACTTTTCTTTTAAAAAACCCTTGTTCAAAACTAGGAAAATAAACATCCCCGTATACACACATATGCACTCATTTATAATAATATATATCTAAGATTGGAATTAATTGTTTATAAAGAAGGGGATGTCCATTCACATGTTATAATTCTCATCCTTATCTTTCTCTAACTTTATCCTACAAACTGAACTAACCCTAGGAAAGGTTTCGCCACATATCCTCTTCTAAATAGACCATGTGGTTGCACAAGAAATACTAGCAAGACAAAAATGCCACTTCCTTGGTATTTCAAAGATTACTTGATTTGTTTAATTATGGAATAGTTTTTATAAAATTTGTGATGATAAATTTTTTTTTTATGTCTAGTGTATACAAAGTGAAGCATAGACATTAACGTAGTGACAACACAAATCTAACATGGCTATCACATGGCTGCTCACACAGAATCCTTCAAATGATCAATAGTCCTTCAAATGAAGCACAACAAAATGAAGGTCAATATTCAGAAAGCAAAAAAACAAAAATTTCTTTTCAGAAAATAAAATTGATTTTCAAGACTTTGGGTATCTTCTATTGTCAAAAGCACAGAAAAACAGTGTAGAAATGGAAATAGAAAACTGATAAAAATTATAAGTATGGAAACAGAAAACTGATAAAAATTACGAGTATGAGACGTAAATACCTTTGAATTCTGCCAACTCCTCTACTTCCGATGACCAAACAGTCCAGCTTCAGTCCCCCCACCGCCTCACATAGCTTACTCCTCGCATCTCCCCAGTAAACCTTCCCCATAACCCTCGCCTATTTTTGCCTGGATGGTTGTCAAGCGTTGCCAAAACCTCAGGATCAAGTGTGACGCCGTATTTAACCAACACCTCCAGCTCACGGAGCTCTTCCAAGGGAATTAGAGCTACATCAACCTTTCAACTATCAGAATCTAGATTAAGGAAAAAAGAACAGGAAAAAGCTAGGGATTTTAATTAAATTTGAAAATTTGAACATGCACTGACGTGAACTGGAGTTGGACCAGAGAAGGTTACGAGACTCGTTCTTCTCGAAAGGCCCGACACTCCATCCATAGCAGAGATTCAAAGTCTTCTAGTGGCATTCGATTGCAGGCTGGAAAATCACCTTTCAGTTGATACAACTCCTCTTCATCAAGCGAATCTCCATTCTGCTACTTCTAATCAAAGAAATTTTCGGCCAACTCGAGGAAACCAGTCGAGCAGTGGCCGAGGAAACTAGTCGAATAGGAATCGTGGAAGGTTCTGGAGTCAGCATATGCAGGGAATAGGTGAAGGAGAAGAGGGGCTCCTAGGTAAGTTTCCCTCTTTTAACCCAGCCCACAGTATGACCCGTACCGTCAAAAAATAGAAATCCTCTGTAGCGGTTGTCTCTGCTTCAGAATTAGATTGAAAGTTCTTCTTCAATAGTTGGAATTAGAATGGTGCTTTGGCAGGCCAATGATTTTGGAATAGCACAATGAGTTAGGATATTGGCCAGACAGAAACCCTAACAAAGGAAGATGAAAAAGAAAATAAATGGGAGAGGAGAGAAGCTAAAACCCACCTAATACCGAGGATGGGGAGAGGGTGCACAAAATAAAATATTTACAACCCAATAAATTTTGTTACCGCGTGTCTTAGCCATAGGTATTAGCTACGGGCTTTTCGTACGTGGCAAAATTTCATCTCTGTAATTAATTTTGCCACAGTTGCAGAACCATAGTCGAAAAACTGTGCCTAAAAGCCGCTTTTTTTGCAGTGATGGTTAGCTCTCAACTATCAAACCACTCAGTAAAGTTAATTTCCTTGTGGCAATCTTTTAGAAAAGTCTTTAGAATTATTGTACACACACTGGACCTTGTCTCCAAAGGTGGCCGCCCATGTGCCATAGTGTGCATAGGATATTTTGTAATTTTCTCTTTATCGAGTTACGAGTCTTCTATTTTTCTCTTTTATGTCAGAGTCTATGAATTATTGTGTCAATGAGTCAGCATTGTAATTATCTAAGTCTTTGCTTTGATGTCTATAAATGAGTCGTTATAATATGTTGAAGGTAGGAGAGTGGATTTCCAAGAGCGATATTTCCAAAAGAAAGGCCATCACACTTGCGAAACATTCTACCATCCAAGTCCTTAGTCAAGAAAGTCTTTTGTAAGTCATCTAGTCAACTATTGTAATCATCTTGTAATTTCCTTGCAATAATAGTCTTCCTTGTGTGTTTCCACATACTTTGCAATTATCATTCTACACTCCTTGCAATTACTTTGAAATTAATTTGCAATCTTCCCCGCTAATCCCTGGGCCTCTCATGGTATCAAAGCCAAGTAGCCAATAAGTTGTAGTAATTAATGATGGTTAATCCTTATTTCTTCCCAACAAATAGGTATAGAGTTGCATTAAGAAATTATAGAAAGCATGTTGAATTAGATGAAGTATTGATTTTCCTTACTTCTGAAGGTGAGGATTGTGCTAGGTATGAATTTTATTTGCAAGCTTATGAGCATGATAAAAAATTGCAAAGTAATATAATTGAACTACATACGTAATTTTATATATGTACCACATATGTGTAATGCTATATATGTACTACATATATCATATATGTACTATGTATGTGTGTGTGTATATATATATATATATGTTATACTACAAATAGTACGTGTGTACTATTTCTGACGGCTTTCCATCAAAAAGTTGTCGAAAAGCTGCTATTTAAAAGCAGCTTTTCTCCTCTTCCCCTCTGCTCTCTTAAGTTATCCGGCTATTTTCTCTCCCTCTCTCTCACACTCATGCTGCTCTCTCGTCTCTCCCTCTATCTTTCTGTCCTCTCCTATCGCATTCTCTCTTATCCTTCTCTCTTTGTCTCTCTGTCCTCTCCTAACCTCTCTATTTCCAGCAATGCCACTAAGCTACTCGTTGGATTCTCTGTTTCCACTGTCGAATCTGCACCCTCCATCGTCCATCCTCTCAACGACGATCTAGCTTCACCGCTGCCGCCATCCTTGCCTTGGGCGTCTCGCCATCCAGGTGCCTTTATTTGTTTTTCCCTTCCTAGTTAGCTAAATCTTTCTCTCAATCACATGCATTTCCTTCCTTTATTCATGATACGTCACGAATGTCTGTGTTTGATTTAAAATTTAGGAGATACATGATACATCACTTTCCGTCTGTGTTTGATTTATTCATGATACATGCATTTCCTTTCTTTTATTTATTTACTTTTTGCTGGGTGGTATTTTGTTATGTGGCATTCATGGAGTAGTGAGGATATTTGGTAAGCAAAAAGGCCTGGGCTTTTGTGTTGTTTGTTTCCTTTCAAAGACACAAGGCTCTTGCCAAAAGAACCCTAAGTAAAGCTTGCATTTTGAGTTTCATATGAGGGAGACATTTACTTCTTTCTGTACGAAAATCTACAAACTTAATATTTACTTTCAAAAACCTATTCTGAACAAGCAAAGAAAACTTCTACAGAAGAAGAAGGAAAAAGGGCCTACAAAAATAAAGCCTTTCAGATCTATGACTTAAGAAGGCCTGATACCAAACAACCACTTAAAATTGACTTGGGGAAATGTGGATTATCTTTGGTAAGAAGTCAATGATGGGGGACAAAAAAGAGGAAGTTAGGAATATTTATTTAGTAAAAAGATTGATCAAATATAATGATTTTAACTAAAAAGATTGGTCCCCTACCTGAACAGATTCAGGTTTCTCTCTTGCGGGTCATCTTTTTATTAACAAGAAAAGGGGGCCGAAGCCCAATAAATAATTCTTCTATGGTTAATTCATCTGTTTTAAAAAAAAACAAAAAACAAAGGGGCCAAAGCCCAATAAATAATTGTAGGGTTAAATGAATTATTTATGTAACTAATATTTTTAATCACATATTTTTAGTAAATATTTTCACTAAGAGCCCAGTCCCAATCCAAAAGTTTTAATAAAAAATAATAAGGACTTGGGCTTTTCAAGACTGGTCTAACTATGTTAGTGCTAAATTTATTATATAATAAAGTCATAAATTTAGAATTATTTGTTGTAATTTAATAGCTCAATTTCACGAAATTAATTGGGCTTAATTTTTTAAGTCCTCAACCCAACAATATTTCAGAAGTTAAGGGAGTTGGGCTTTTCAAATTCTTAACCCAACAATATTTCAAAGTGACTTTATTTGACATCAGTTTAGCTTATTAATTAACAATGTTCATAATTTACTTACTTTTATTCTTTTGAAAGGTTCTAAATTTTAATTTTTGTGGCTTAACCTCTGAGTCTTTCCATTTTCAATTTGTTTTTGTTAATTTTGAAAAAATTATTATAACATTTTATAATAAACTTGTAATTTGAAATATTATTAATTATAGTTTAAAAGCCCAATTTCTATTGTTGTATTTAAAATGATAATTTTAAATATTTATTTGCAGGTTAGTTTATTTTGCTCATCAATTTTTTAAAAATTATTTATATTATTTCAAACTTTTATTTTTCAATACTTAACAGAAAATAATATTTTAGCATTCTTTTCAATTAAACAAATAACTTTATTTACTTTCATGATATTTTCAACTATTATTGCCTAGGTAAGGTTTTAAAAGTTATCTTTAGTCTATGTTAAATTTGTCTTAAATTTATTGTTAATATGTTAATAAATATTTTAATATTCAAATGTGTATGACCAATGATATAAATGAAATAAATAAATAAATGATCAAAAATAAATAAATGTGATAAATAAATGATGTAGGCCCAATGAAATTTATTGGAAACTTGTTATCAATATTTGTGTGGATTGGTTATATATACATGTTTTTTATTTTTTCAATTATATATATTTTTATAAGCTGATTATATATGGGTGTTATCTATTTATGTGTGTGTGTGTGTGCGCGCGCGCGCGTGCACCTCGTGCTTCAATATATATATGTTTTTGTGTGAATAAAAACATTTACATAATAATTCTTCTATCAAGTCAAAAGAATAAATGTTCGATGTGAAATAGGCTTGGGATGTGATGGTATTAATAATTTGATGTGAACAAATCAATAATTTGTTACAAAATAAAATTATAAAATAATGACTACATAGAATTTTGTAATTGCAATTTTATAGTTGTAACAGATAATTGACAATGATGAGATCTTGGTTAAGATATTCGTATTCTTACATTTATAGCAACAACATCTAATCAATCCATAATTAAAATGACTATTTTGTGTTTAGGAATTGTCATTTATAGATGAATGGATGAAATCATAGTTTTCTAATTTTATTATTTATTTGTAGATGGATATTCCTGAATGTCAACAGTGGATGTATGATAGGGTTCATCCTAGAAGAAGGGGATTAAAAAAATAATTTGTAGATGGTTTAGAATTATTTATTAATCATGCTTGCCAACAAGCATGGTATTTGAACGATGGGTTGATTAGATGTCTTTGTTGTATATGCAAGTGTACAAAATGGTTAGAACCTGATGCAGTGAAGGTACATATTTGTAGAAAGGGTTTTATGGCAGTGTATTGGTATTGGACTCATCATGGAGAAGAGGAGCCTGATGTAAATGTAAGTAGGGTTCAGGTGGTGACGGCTCTTCAAGTAATGTGGCTACTTTTAATGATCATTGGCAAAATTTAAGTAGGTATCATGAAATGCTATATGATGTTGTAGGCCCTGATTATCATGCTAGCTTTCAACATATAATGGAAGAGGGCCCTAATGTTGAGACTCAAAAATTTTATGACTTATTACATGCAGTAAATCAACCATTATAGCCAAGATCTCATCATTATGAATTATCTATTACAACTAAAGTAATGAGTATCAAATCTGATTGGAACATTGCTCAACAATGTATTGATTCAATGGTAGAACTGAAGCGTGAGACAAATCTTTGTGAGAATATAAAGATACTTGGTAGTTATTATGAATCTAAAAAATTAGTATTAAAGTTGGGACTCCAAGCTATAAAAATTGATTATTGTGATAACGAGTGTATGTTATATTACAATAATGATGCAAATGAGTAGTTTTGTAAATTTTGTAGTCGTGCATGATATCGACCACGTAGGGTGTGAAAAGAAAATTATAAAAATGTGGCTGTTAAAACAATGCATTATTTGCCACTTATTCCTAGATTGCAAAGAATTTATGCATCTATGAGTTCTACCTCGCACATGAGATGGAATTATGAAAATAGGTGGCCATAGGGTATTTTGGGTCACCCATCAAATGGAGAAGGATGGGAACACTTTGATAGAATATATCCTGATTTTGCAAATGAGTCTCGAAATAGAAGACTTGGTTTATGTGCAGATGGATTCATGCCTTTTACGCAGTCATCCAGACCATATTCTTGTTGATCGGCAATTGTCACACCTTATAATCTTTCACCTGAAATGTGTATGATCAAACCGTACATGTTCTTAACTTGTATCATTCATGGTCCAAAGAATCCAAAGAGTGGAATTGATATTTATTTGCAGCTTTTGATTGACAAGTTAAAGGTATTGTGGGATGTTGGTGTGTTGACTTATGATATATCAACTAAACAAAATTTTATGTTACGTGCCGCTCTCATGTGGACAATTATTGATTTTCCAGTATATGAAATATTGTTTGGGTAAATTAGCATGTCCTTATTGTATAGAGAGAACTAAATCTTTTATTTTAAAATATGGTGGTAAAAATTCATAGTTTGATTGTCATCGTCAATTTTTACTGTATGATCATGCATTTAGAAGAAATAAGAAAAATTTCATAAAAGGTAAAGTTGAGATTCACGAGCTGCCTGCAAAGTTGTATGCTGCACAACTGTGGAGCAAGGTTAGTTCTTTTCCAAAAGTCACTGATGTAGGTCATATCAAATTACCGAGATACGGAGTGAATCATAATTGGACTAAACAGAGTATATTTTGGAAACTTCCGTATTGAAAAGATCTTTTATTACAGCATAATCTTGATGCCATACGCATAGAGAAAAATGTATTTGATAATGTATTCAATATAGTGATGGATATTAATGATAAAACAAGGAATAATATCAAAGCACGAATGGATTTGGCAGATATTTGTAGGCGGAGAGATCTGGAGCTTGCTCCTTTGGATAATGAAAAATTTGCTAAACCAAAGGCTAATTACACCCTCACTCTTGATGAGAGAAAAATTGTGTGTAAATGGGTTAAGGAACTAAAGATGCCAGATAGTTATTCTTCTAATTTGGGTAGATATTTTGATGATCAAACTGGTAAGATTCATGGTATGAAGAGCCATGATTGTCATATATTTATGGAATGTCTTTTTCCTATTACATTCAGTTCATTACCTGATCATGCATGGAAACCTTTGACCGAATTGAGTCAATTTTTCAAAGATTTGTGCTCTACTACCCTTAAAGATGAAAATTTGTTTAGATTACAGCAAAATATTCTCATACTTATGTGTAAACTCGAAAGATGTTTTCCACCAGAATTTTTTGACTCAATGGAGTATTTTCCTGTACACCTTCCATATAAAGCTAGAATAGGAGGACCAGTCCATTACAGATGGATGTATCCTTTTGAAAGGTAACTTCAAGTCATAACTTTCATAAATTTTATTTTATTTTTTATGTTTTATTATATTCAATACAATTACCATTGATTTAGGGAATGGGAGATTTTAAGAGATCAATCGCGAATAAAGCATAGGTAAAAGGATCAATATGTGCGGCATACCTAACTCAAGAGATGTGTCATTTTAGTTCATATTATTTTGAGACATTTGTAATGTCGTTGAGGAATAGAGTTCTCCGAAATGATGAAGGAACAAGTGACATAACAGCTCCAAGTATTTCAATTATTAATCAGCACAGTCACATTTCTGGAGTTTGTAAAAAAAGATATTTATCTAAAGAAGAATTGAAATCAGCAACTCTACATATTCTAATTAATTGTCCAGAAGTTCAACCATTTCTCAAGTAAGTATAATAAAATTGTATATTTATATTAGATAGAGCTAATTGTACTGATAGTAATATTTTCTTTAAATTATAGTCTTTTTTTTATTATACAATAGTACAATAGAAGAAGATGCTAACATGAGAATCTAAAAAGAATTTGTCGATTAGTTTAAGGCTTATGTAAGTGTATTAATCATTCAAATTCATTATGATTACATGTAAGATGTATTGATTTATTTAATAATTGTTATATTTTTTAAACAGGTGCATAATCCTCATAATTGTATATACTAAATTTTTGCACAATTTAGCATGGGGGCCAAATATAAGGATGAGATCATGTCATAAGTATTTGTTAATGGTATAAATTTCACACAGAGGAGTGGTCTCACGGGAGAAAAACCATAAATAGTGGGGTGTGTGTGAAAGGTGTTGGTGGTGATGTGGAAGATGATTATTATGGTGTTTTTCAACAAGTAGTAGAATTGGAGTATCCAAGGGAACCAATAAAAACAAGTTGTATTGTTTCGATGTAAATGGTTTGATCCAAGAAGGTCTCGAGGTACAAGAGTTCACCCACAATATAATATAATTGAGGTGAATTATACTAGACAATATCCTCGATATGATCCTTTTATCATCACTCAGAATACTAGACAAGTGTATTATATTCCTTATCCTCCACTTCGAAGAGACAAGACTCATTGGTGGATGGTTATGAAAACAAGACCAAGTAATCGCATAGATTTAGACAATTTAGGTGTAGAAGAAGTTTATCAAGAAGAAGAAATGGTTGCTGTCAATCTAATAATTAATTTGGAACTAATAACTGGATTACGAGATGAGTAAGGACATCATGAAGAGATAGATTCAAATGAAGTGGGGCAGGGAAAAGAAGTTAACTTTGATGAGGAAGAGGTTTCGACAAAGAAGGAAGAAGACCAAGAAAATGAGAAGGTAGAATTTGATGATGATGATGAACAGACAGAACCATTAGTAGAGTATGAAGAAAATGATTTAGAATCCGACTAAAAGTTTTCATTGTGAATTTGTAAGCGTATACAATATTTTTAGTAAATTTTGTTATAAAAAGTTATTGTGTAGATTAAATTTTATTAAAAATTTAACTTTTTATTAAATATTTAATAATGATTGAGTATGTGTAAGTGTGTATAATATTTAATAAGAATTTTATTACTATTGTTAATTTGTAGTTTAAATTTGACACTTAAATTTAACTTTTTATTATATGTTCTATGATGATTAAATATGTGTACATGTATTATTATTGTTAATTTATAATTTACATATTATAGTTAGATGTAAATTAATATGTTTCATTGTTAATAATATATTTTTTTTGTATATTATTTAATGTGTTTCATTTTATTTTATGATTGTTTAAATTTGTATTAACTTTTATTTTTATTTTATGTAGATGTCTTCAGGTGATAAGAGAAATAAGGGAAATGCCGTTAGTATATCTGGAACTAAGACTAAGAAAAAGCATAGATTCTCACCTCATATGACTAGCCCGTTGCCGCTGCTTACAATCCGATCACCACCACCACCTACAGTTTAGTATGACTATGGTCGTACTTATTCTCATGCCCAGCCTCCACCTCAGTTTATGCCAACACCTAAATATAGGACTCCTTCTTCATCGATGCCGGCACCCACATCTCCTCATCTGGTTGAGTCATTTGAGTTCGAATTTGATAAGTGTTCTGCTCCACCTTTGAGTTTTTCGGAGGGTGATGTTTCTAAGAAGTTACATATTAGATCTGTTGGAGTAAATGGGTAAAATTTTAAATATTTTATAACAAAATACTAGTTTTTATTTATTGTGATTATGACTAATAAAATAATTATTATTATGTTTCAAGTTTGATTGTCCTACTAAGGCCGCTCACGCGATTACGGCCATCATTAAGGCTCGATATACATCTTTTGCTCCTACTTGGAAGACGGTTCCTTCTGATTTATAATTTAAAAATTTGGAGTACGTATTTTATTAATTAATTATTTTATTTAAATGATAATATTATACTACTTTTATTTAAATTTGAAATTGTGTAGAAATATTTCACATAGGATGCCGAGGATGAGCCACTTCTTAGAAACATTTTTAATTGGTGCGATGGTCACAGATTGTCTGAAATGCTTTTGAAGGTATGAATGAGAGGAAGAAGGCCAGATTGGAACATTTTTTTTCATATGGGACAGATTGGTTCAGCATTGGCAGAGTGAAGAATTCCGTCACGTGAGTGCTCAGAATAAGGGTAATCGCCATTCTAAGAAGGGTGGCTCCCTTTATACTGGAGGTTCAATTCTCCCCACGAGCATGCTTGAAGAATGGTATGTATTGAATAATAATAATAATAATAAATATCTATTATTCATTTATTCATCATTGTAGGCGGGAGAAAATGAAAAAGTTCCATCATTTGCAGATGTTTTTCAACACTGTCATCTTAAGAGGAAGGACAAGAAATGGGTAAACGAGCAGTCTGAGAGAACATTTATGAGTTAATCTAATATAATATATAAGTTAAAAATTTTGCATTGTATTTTTTGATGTATTATTAATATTTTTATTTATATTTTCATGCAGCACGAGTATCAGCATCATCTTGAGGAGGCTTAGTTTTCTCCGGCATCTGCTAGAGATTCTGACACTCCTGGCAGTGCTCGGACTTATTCAGAGATGGACATTTGGACTTTGTAACTGGCAGAAAAGTGAAAGGTCGTATATATGGGTTAGGATTGCAACCGTCTTCAGCAGAGCACTCTCAGTCAGTATTTACTTCTACACAATCTCGTAATGTGTAGTTAGAAGCAAAAGTGGCTGACATGCATTAGAGGATGGGGTCGATGCAAGCAGAAGTAGGGACGTTGAGAGAGATTGTCTAGCATTTGGTTGCTATGCTGGAGAAACGTGATCGTCCTGATTCATCTTCTACCCCTCCAATGTCATTGCCGATTTCGAGACACGAGTCCAATGATGACAGCACGTCAGATGATACTGATACAAAGAAGTATTTTTGTGTATTGTTTATTTGGGCACATTTGACACGTTTTAATTTGTATTAGAAGACTTTTATTTTTAATTTAAACGCGATTTAATTTTATTTCATTATTGTATTTTTTATTTTTTATTTTTCATTTTTATGTGGTTATTTTTAATACATTTTATTGTTTAAAATTTTAAATATATACTAAGAAATAAATTTTGTAATAATTATAAACAAATTTAATATATAAAAAAAAAATTTAAGAAAGTGGCTGTTGTAAGAATTCTGATGGAATTTTCGGCGAGGTAGCCATCGGAAGTTTCCGATGGGTTACCCGTCGGAAGCTGGCCATTGGAAATTTCCGACGAGACGTGGCCATCGGAGATTTCCAATCGACATTAGCCGTGGGAAATTTTCGATGGACTGAGGCCATTAGAAATTTTCGACAGACACTAATTGTCAGAAGTTTCTGACAGACTTTGGCCATCAGAAAGTCCATTTCTATTGGCCTTATTTCCGACGGACGCTTTTATTTCTGATGGATTATTCCATTGGAAATTTCTGACGGTACACTTTAATCCGTTGGAAAAAAATTTCGACGGAGAGTTGGCCATCGGAAATTCCGTTGGAAATTGATTTTCTGACGGAATTTCGTTCTTTACCGATGGAATTTGTCCATCGGAAATAGTGGTATTTCTTGTAGTGATAGTTTTGGTATTTTGCTATTGGAGGTAATTTGTTGTAGGAAAAATTTTGAAGCAGAAGGGAAGACTGAGAGGGAAATGGTATTAGAAGATTAGGCATATGAGTGTTATAAAGAATGGAAGTTAGAGCTTTTGGTGGGGAATGATCCAGAGGCTATGAATGACATAAAGAGGGTGGAGAAATTTGTGATGATAGCACTATGGTGCACTCAAGAGGATATGTCTCTAAGGCCAACCATGAAGAATGTCTTACTCATGCTCGAAGGGGTTGTAGAGGCCCCTATTCCTCTAGATCCCTCCTCTTTCGTTGATTCCATGTAGAACTTCTAGCTTTAGAAATTGTGTGTGACTATTTGTACTTCTCAATCAATACTGTGTATGCTAGCATGAGTTTTTTCTCTCTAGAGGAAGGGAAAGGTTGAGAAGTCCCGACTCTTACCCTATTGATGAACTTGTGAAGCTCCTAGTTATCTATACACTATTCCTGTTTCTGGTCTCAATTAATAGGAGAACCAAAATTTGAAAGATTATGTAGTAGGGATTGACTTAGAATTTTGTTTTAGCATGGATGTTGCATTGTGTAATAGCAAATGTTTGATGAAAAAAATGTATAATTATATAATTGTTGGGAAGGCCATTCATTGTTTTTAATAAAAAGACGATGCTTATTAAAAAATTTTAGAAAAAAGAAAGTGCCTAATCACAAGGAACAAAAATGTGACTTTTTGAGTTTCTATGGAATCATGGCCCTCAAAGCCTCTAGTGTTCAACCTTAAGTAATACAAGTCTAAATGAAGCAAAAATCAAATTTAGATTATTTTATTATCCAATTTGAACATTAAGCAAAGTAGTCAATACAATTCAATTTGTTGAATGGGTCATCTCCTAACTCCTTAAACTGCTAGATTAAACAAACTGTCACGACCCAAACCCAGGCCCATGATTAGTATTATGGCCCACCGACCCTAGTCCGCTTCAAAACCCATCTTAGATAATTTATTAGTCATAACACATCAACAGTACCAAACTTAAATTCATAATTTTACAACTTTGAATACAAACCAGAATCCTATATGAGAAAAAATAAATGAGCAATCTAGAGTACAAAACGATAATATAGTGAAACATGCCCATACATTAATCGAATCTCAGAGTTCAGCTCAATCTCCACTAAGTGGAATATGAATAGCCAACACGATCTAGAATGATGATAAAAAGGTGAGTTGCAAAACTCAGTGAGTACAGATGATACCTAACCTATACATATTGGGATATATATCATACCATAAGTTTAAAACCAATTATAACACATACATATGAATACAGTTAGCAGTTTCAATATCAAAACATACATATGTGGGAGTGTAATTATCACATCACAAGATTCCAGCCTCAATCATAGGCATCACTACCATAACCATAATCAATAACATATCAGATGACCATCACCCGATCGGGTCCACATCACGCCCACCAAGACACCACGCTCACCAGAACAACAAATCACACCCACCAAGGGCCCCCCACTAGGGCACATAGTCTCAATACATATCATAACCCCCCACATATAAATCCAACACAAATATACATACATATACAGCTCACAATCTTGAAACCAGTATCACATACCAACATAACTCACTGATCGTATACCAAATCATATAACACATGTCCCATATATATATACATCAAAATACAGTTTATAAAACATATAATCAGTCATGCCAAAATCACAATAGAAAAATGCATGCATAGAAAGGGTATCATCACTCACAGTACTGAAACCAAGCCAATAAAGAAGTCTCGAGTCACCCTTACCTGACTCACCGGTCTGGGTGCACCTCTTTCAGCCGCATCTATAGTCAAAAACACACAAAAATATCACTAACACCAAAACTAGCATAAGAAACAGGATTAGTACCCCAAACTGGGCTCAAATCCCACCCCGATACTTTGGTATGCATCCCAAGGCACCATAACCCATCATCGAAACCCACATGACTCACAAATACTTAACAAGTTCACTCAACAACCCTCGACAATGGTAAACCAGCCTTTAAAACCCTGGAACTATAGTGAACCGACCTCCAAAACCCTCAAACCAGCCTAAATCGGCCTAAAACTACCTCAAAATGAATTGATTTGGCCACGAAACTCTCAAAATCAGATTCAGAAGGCCAAAAAATCTTAAAAATCGGTCTGAACCGGTCAAGAATTGCCCAAAACAGGGCTAAACCGGCCACTTAACCCTTAACCAACTTGAACTGGACCAGTTTAGTCAAAAACATCAAATTTTTAGTTGACCCGGACCTCCTTGAATCCCAGAACCAGCTCGGTCCAAAAGATCTTTTCTTCCTGATTTCAGAACCGGTTCAACTTTCCAAATCCGAGTTTGTTTGACCACTGAACCGGTCGGTCCAAGCCACTAGCTGGTTCAGTCAACCCTTTTTTTTCATTTTCATTTTTATTTTCTTTTGGGCCTAGCCGCAACCCACAAGCAGCCCACATGGCTTGTCCTACGTGGCCCGCATGGCCTACGGCGTAGTTCGGGCCGCATGGCCCGGACAATTTCACACGAGGACTCGAATCATCTGGGTCCTTTCTTCTTAACTTGGCCGCCCAGGTCAGCAAACCCAGTTTGCAGAAACCAGGTCTATAATGACCCAAAGCCGAAAATCAGCAGAAAAATGGAAAAACAATTTTTAAAAAATTACTGACCTCGATTGATTGTGCTCTGAAATCATGAAACCCAACTAGCTGATCCTTTCGGAAGCCTTTAATCAAATTAAAAACCGATTAAAACTCAAATTTTTCCCAAAATTTTGTCACGGATCACAAACGAAGCCAATAACAGAAAGCTCTCAATTCCTCTCTCTAAACTCACTCGATCTTCAAAATTGAAAGAGGGCTTCTGCTCTCTTCTTTAAAGCTCATGCGACGGTGTGAACAATCGACCAAAAACTTCAAACATCGCGGCAGATCAGGCGTCAAATGTTTCGACCTTGAGTTGGACTGAAACTTTCTATCCATTTTAGATCCAGTCCTCCAACTTTGAATTCCTTCAATTCAGTCCTTAACAGTTTCAATTGGACTCCAAACTTTCCAGATTTCCCAAATCAGCCCTAAACTTTTAATTTTTACAATTAGAACCCTTATTAAATTAATTTAATTAATTTATTATATTTTAATTTAATTGGGTTATTACAAAAACAGTCAAACCTATTTGCTTTGTTAAGTCCATCTAACAGGCAGAAGGTATTTCCCCATTCACCATTTTTTTAAAAAAAATTTTAGTTCTGTTTGTATTCCACCAATCTCTCTCACTTTTAACCAAGGACAACTTCATCTTATTTTCATTTTTTTTTTCTTTTTCAGGCGGTGTCCGGCACTAAATTATGAGGCCTATCATCTTTAATGTCATTTATCTGTCAATGATGAGATGTCTACTTAATAATTTTTCATAAGGTCGAGCTCTGCATGCCAACTGAGTATCTTCAATCTTGAAAGTAAATAAGCTTGGAACTGGTTGTGGTATAGAGCGACCAAGTTGAAATAGCTAGAAAATACCCCTGGAATAGAAATAATAAGCAATTACTTATGGAAAACACTTTGCATCAAATTCGTTATCTGCAGAACCTACCATTGAACATATCCTACTTGCTATTCCCACTGGCAATTAATAGGTAATCAGCTTCAATATGTTCCTCATAATCAACTGACCTCTTCTCAATCTCGAGAAGGAATTTTCCTCCATCATTCTACACAGAAACTGATTGAATAAGGCAGAAGTTACGACTTTCCCAGTCTGTAGAGAAACTGATTGAATAAGGCAGAAGTGACGACTTTCCCAGTCTGTAGAGAAACTGATTGAATAAGGCAGATTTCAGAATCGAATGTGTACATATATATATTGGCCAATTATCACTTTATGAACATAGAATTTGAGTGAGAACCTTCAAGGTCTGTAAAGTGTGCCTAGTATATGTAAACATCAGATAAATGAGGTTTATTCCACATGAAGAAAATTATTAAAAGAACTTATAAAATGCTTTATTTTTATTCTTAAGCGTGTATGTATTTAAGCCTTTAGGCATACGTTCCTTCTATAAGACATAAAAGGAGAGAACTTGGTGCCTGATAGTAGAGCCTTACATTCACCCACATTCACCCGGGGGGAAATGATGTAGCCAATTTAAACAGCTTGCTGCAGAAAGGTAGAAATGCCACAAGAAGATTGGGCACTATAAAACATAGAGCTAAAAAATACCTAAAGAAAGGAAGGACAAAAGGAACACCTCCTACAACCGTGTTCCTAAAAGGTAATAAATGAACATAAATTACATATTCAGAGGAGTACACAGTATGTGATAAAACAGGGACAGAGATGTAACTCCTCTCTGCTTTGCCTTCCGACACAGGCCCATCAACCACGGAAGACTAACTGTTACGGGAAGTACCCTTCCATCTTCCTCAGTGCGAGACCAGAATGATAACACTTGGAAGTAAACGAAAAGTGGCTAGCCAAAAGTGCATAACACTGGAAAGGTGTGAATTAACCAGAGCATGCAGTTTCTGAGATGACCTTCAATTCCATACCATGGTTAAAAAAAAGAGGACATAATATCCTTTGGACCATGCATGCCAAAGAAAGAGCATATCCTTGTGACCGCTGGGATAGTTATTATCTAAAATCTGTGAACAAAGTCAGCATGATAACGTCATATATAGGACAAGAAAAAGCTCAAATTGCTCAACACAGCTAGCTTATATAAAGAGAATTGAGGAGAAATGAGTCTGAACTGGCAGATAGAGTTTATTAAATGAATGACATTTATCAATCTCTTGTATTGGACTATTTTGAGTATTAATTAAATGCTTGACTAATCCAGTGTAGCATAAGATCAAGGCAAAGACATTGACTAAAACATCTCAAAACCTCTGGCTCAGGAGCTAAAGCTCTCAAATTGAGAGTTTCATTATATAGTTTGCATTATATATAGGATGCTTTGCACTTTATACTCTAGTGAAATTAGAGGAAAATAATACATCGGATATTTTGCGCATTTGCATCCTAGTGAAAATTGAAGGAAAATAACTATATTCTAATTGTTATTTTCAAAAGTTAAATAAAAACTACGCTCCAGTGCTGAATTTTGAATCAAGGTGCAAGCAGTCAAAAATGAGAATGTAATATGTCAAATTTGTATTTATAATTGTAAGCAATCTAAAAGGTCTAATGTAAAAGTGCGGCTTACAAATTAATCTAACTTCTATAATTTTTTGACCACCAATAATTCTTAGAAATTCCATTTCTATTCCTCCAGTACAGGACAGATAGATATTTTTTAGTACCCTTAATAATGGATAAATTAGAACCAATTATTAAAAGGAATAATTAAAGAAATTGAAAGGGTTGAAAAAAATCAGCAAACCTTTTGTCTCCCAAGGGCTTTGTCCAATTATCGAAAAGCCAGCTTTAATCTTCTTTCCTCGATAGCATTGCCCAGTTAATTTTCTTTTTTTTCATTTTTTAGTTTTCTCTTTGTATTCCATCAATCTATGTCATTTTTTTTGGTACCAAGGGCAGTCTTATTTCGTTTTCGTTTTTTTCTTATTTTTTTTGAGGGGAGCTGTAAAGTGGAGCTTTATGACTTCACCCTCACCATATTGTAAGGACTATCAAAATTAATGTCAGTGATCTATCCAGAAAGACGTGTGCCTAATTTGGTTTATTTGATCTGAGTGTACTGTCTCAGTAGGTATACATCGAAAGTCAAGTAAACCAATAATTTTTCATATGTCTTTATTTTTGGGTTAATGTCGATCACGTCAAGTTGCAGTCGGGCTAGTTTATCGTGATGTTTCCTCTAGGCTGCACCAGCCACGAAAGGATACAATTGCACTGCCAAGAAGTCACCATCTTATTCCTATTTCTATAGCATATTAGCTTCAAATAACATGCTATCCCCGTCATTTTGATAAATTATAAGGAATTTTCCTCCATCATTCTCAATAGCTAAAGTATCGACTTTGCCGGTCTACATAGAAACTGATAGAACAAGGCAGATTTCAAATTAGATTGCATATATAGTGGACAGTTACAACACATGTAGTATTGTTCTCAGTTTTGGTTTTGATCATAAAAAATTGGTTTGACTAATTCTGGTATGACTTAGTTTTAAATTAGAAATTTTTGCGGTCTAATTAATATTCTTGATTTTTGGAATCAAAACCAGAAATAAATCAAGAATCAGCGAATTAAAATCGAAATTGAATCGTGATGGTTGAACTGGGAATGAACCGTAAACCAGAATTGTGTGAATTGAACCATGAACCAAACTACGAAAAATATGTTTTCTTTTCATTTTAGATATAGAAAAAAGACTTTCCTTTAATTTTTGGATATAAATTCATACAATCTATTTTTTAGATATAAAATAAACTTACTTTTAGACAAATTAACCAAGAAAAAATATATAATTCATCTTTTTAAATATAAATAGTCTAAATAATAAAATATCTTCCACTACACAAATTCAAATTTAAAAAATAAATAAATAACGGAAAAAAAGTGTTTAACATATGAAAAATAAAGTAACAATAATTAAGAAATATATAAGTGATTGAAATATAGTTTATATTTTATACAAAATAAAATTTTAGTTTGTTTTTCCCCTACATTTTTGTAGCAAAAAAAATTTAAAAAATAAAAGTAGGATAATCTCTTAATATAAGGTTAGTGTTAGGGATTTTATTTTCAATGACTTAAAAATATTTAACAATTAATATTTTAACTTTTTTTAAGTTAAATTGAATTGGGACCAAATCTGAACCAAATTGAAATAGAAACTAGAACCAAATAGGAATTGAGATCGAACAAGAACTGAGAACCGCCCCAGCTCAGAACGGAATTAGAACCATGATAAACCAGAACCATGAATTGGCCCGTACTAGTGAAGGCCTGGAATTGGAACTAGAATCGATCTAGTATTCAAGGTTTCAATTTTGATTCATATGTTTATATCAATTCATATAATTAGTTCTTAAACTTAAGGTAGCATAGTGACCTTGGAGGCTTATATTTTTCAATCATAGCATAGTTGCAAAAAATTTTATGTTATGTATAAGTTATTCATGTATGGAGATCTCTAAGAAACAACAGAGAATCCACTACCTATCTAGATAAGTGGGAAGATCTACTATATATTTTTATAGTAGTTGGTTTGTAAAATCTTTGCACAAGATGGATAACAATTAGGTATGTTTTCTAGATTGGTCATAAAATCGATTACTTATAATGGATATATAGCCACTAAAGTCGTAATACCAATTTGATTTTCAAGTCCTATTCTCAATTGAGAGATAGAGTAACGAAAGGACTATATTTGTATGACACGTGTAAACAAAAATATTCACATGTTTATCTACACATTTTTCTAGATATCCTATATAAATTTATGGATTTTTATTAAAATGTTGGATGAAAAAATTGTTAGTCTCAAGGTTTCATATTTATTTTGATAATAATAAAATAAATTAAGATTATTATATATATATATATATTACATAATGAAAAATATGGACAAATTATATTGTAGAGTTTATTATTTGGAGAGACATACACTACATGTGCTACAAAGTGAAATTGTCAAATTAGACATGTATGTAGTAAATTAATCATATTTTATTATATAAATTTTAAATAATAGAAAGGTTAATTTTATATGAAACTATACTCAAATATCTTTATTTTGAAGTATAATTGATCTCATACACTCTTCTATAATAAAGCACGTTTTATATCAATTTCATATACTGTATTATGAAAATGTCAATTTTAAAATTTGCATGATATTAGTTTTAAATAGTAAAACATAACTTATGATATAAATAAAATTCGTAATTGATTTTATTTATAAAATAGATGTGCTAAGCTTTAAATGTATGTATAATATACACATTTTACACTTATAGATTGATAAATATAATTTTTCAAAATGGGTCATTCTACTGAGTCACACTGTCAGCAGATAAAATGAGTATATCACAGTATTTTTATCATATCACTAACTATAAAAGTCAAATTTGTACAAATTTAATTTTGAATGAAAGTAGACATTATAATTTCTCAAAAATATATAATTTGTTATTTTTGACAACAAATTCAAATTTCTAAACAATTTTCAACTTGTCCAACAACTTTTATCAAAAGTAATTTTACAGTCTGGTATGTCGTTGAAAGTTTGATTATTTCTCTCAAACGGTGCACGACAATTCAATGATTCTTTTTGTGTTTGAAAATAAACTTATTGAGTTCAGGAGTTTTTTAAGATGTTTTGAACATTCGATGCTATTTTATTTAAATATTTGAAATGAACATATATGTAGTTACTATTGATTAATGATTTTGTTTTGCATAAAGACCAACGTCACTTCAACGTCTTTTTGGTATTTTTGTCTATAAAAGTAGCATAGATTGAAGGGAGAAGTACACAGCAACAAGCTCTCAAATTCTCATCAATCTCTCTCTAAAAATTTTTGTACTACATTATTTATTATTAGATCAAAAAATGCATAGAACAAATTATTTTATTCTTAAGAGTGCCTCTTTGAAGTAAGATTATTTTTATACATGAGTGGTAGCTAATCCTACTTAAGAAGAATTACTACATTTTTACTTCATCTTCATTACTATTTGTATTATTGTTTAAAACTCACTGAATGAAAGGATTTGTAATCGGGATTTATTACCTCTGTTAAGTGCAAGAGACTTTGTTTATAATCGGGATTTCTTTTCTCTTTTCAAGTGCAAGGGATTTAATAAAATCTCGATCAGTTAGAGCTCGAGAGAGTGGACATAGACTTGGGTAGTAAGTCGAACTACTATAAAAGAGTTTGTATTTTCTATTCCTCATCTCTTTGCTTTATTTATAATTGTTTATATTTACTTTGTGTGAATTGCATTTATTCAATCTTGTAAATCTTTTTCATATTTAACTTCCACGAAAAATACCCAATTCAGGACCCTCTTGGGTTGCCTTTTTGGGATAATAATTGGTATCAAAGCTAGATTTTAACTATTGACCTTAACAAGTATTTAGAATAAGATCACACATTATGACAATTATTGGTGTACATAGAGTTATGGAAGGTCAATCCATTATTATACCACATTTCTTTAATAGAAGTAACTATGATTATTGAAAAATTAGGATGGCTATTTATCTTCAATAAATGGATTATGATATTTAGAATATTATTGAAGAAGGATATAACACTCTCATGATAGTCAAAGATAATGTAGTCATTGCTAAAAATAAAAAGGATTGGGATGAAAATGATAAGAAAAATTTTATAATTAATGCAAAAGCTATGAATACCTTATTTTGTGCTCTAAATAGAAATGAGTTTGATAGGATTTTTACATGCAAAACGGCACAAAGTATTTGGAAAACACTTGAAATAACACAGGAAGATACAAGTAAGGATATAAGTGATGAAAGTGATTCAATAGAAGGCTCTAGTGGAAGTGAGATTGCAAATCTATGCCTTATAGCTCATAGAGAAAGTGATAATGAGGTAAGCTCATCTTCTTCTGTTTCTAGCACTTCTAATTTATCTTATAATGAGCTACTGCATCCATATAATGAATTACAAAATGAAATAATAATTTTTGGAAAGAAATATAAAGACTTGAAAAATAGGTTTTCAAATATTTTTAATGAAAATGTTAGTTTGAAAAATGAAAATGATAGTTTGAAAACTTAACTTACTTCTATATCTAAAAATGAAACAAATTATATATTTTGAAAAAGAGTTGAAGAACTTACAAATACTTTATCTAAATTTACTCAATGAAAGAAAAATTTAGATAAATTGCTTGTTACTCAAAGATATGATTTTTGTCACACCCAATCCTTCCCTATCTAATGGAATAAGGCATGACAGCAGAGCAGCGACCAACATTGTCTTGTATCTAATACACACAAAAGAATATTGGTCACTGTGACCCCTATGGTGACTGGCTAGCTATACTTGATCTAGATTACCTATATATTCTAACACATGTCTGTTGAATAATATAACTTACCAATGTACAAGTAACTAGCTGGCTCAACCTCTACTAGTGTGCATGTGATGCTAAGGTAATGAGGCAACTGCTAAAGTTACTAACTATGTGTTCCTAATACCCGTGTGGGAAGATGAAAGGAGTGAGACTATTATCTTAGTGAATGATTTTCCAACTAAAGTTAGGGGAAACAAGAATATTTTGAAAACACACATATGAATTTCAAAAATGTAAACTTTTGCAATTAGATAGAATTTAGTGAAATTATTAAAATAAATTCATATCATAGTATATGCAAAATAGTACACATGTAATTATTATAAAAAGCTATACCATGTTACCCGTTGAGCCTGCAGATCCAACCATAGCTAAAAATGTGTAAAAAAAGCTATGGAAGGAAGCAAAAACCTGGGAGGCTCTGTCTGTCTATAACTCTAGGCCATATATGCACGTAGACTAAATATAATCTCTGAGTCATGTGTGTCACATTATGCATATCATATCATACATGTCTGTTTAAATTTGCTAGGTGTTACTGGCCATGAGACTCGTGCCATGGGTGTACCACTCCCATAAATGAACACACATGGCTTGGTGGTGCTCTGATCCCTTTACCAGGACAATCTCTTGTATGACTACCACGGTTCCAAATCCGTCCCCGTGATTACCCAATAGATTGTCCGGTGAATGGTACCTTTTTAAGGAAACCATATGGCATATATTCCAATAAAATAATTATGTGCATAAAATAATTACTATTCCTATTTTCGTTTTAGAAAACACAACAAAATTATAGTAAATTTATTCATTGATTTGAAATCGTAATTTGCTTGTCAAAATACTAAGCTTAGGAGGAAAACCACTTACCTGGTATCTAGTCTACTATTTGGCCCTAAAAGAGGAATTCTCAAGTTTGATTCTCCTTTTCCGTTAACCGCATGCAGATATAAATTATATACTCTAAATGTGAAATGAAAATATATGTCAAAGGATCTAGATAATTTAATTACTATTTTTTTATTCTATTACCCTTGGGTGTTCACTTAATCTTCATTTCCTATACTTAGCTTTTATCCCTTCCTATAATTCTGTTACCCTTTATATTGTACCCTAATCTTTCCTCAAAACTTCATAAAACCTTAAAAGAATATGAAATAATTCATAGAAGATGTACCTTTATGCTAATTCTAACATTATCTTGAAGTTTTAATCTTAAATGTTTTTCATAGAATTTTAGTTCTTCCTACTATTATAACATGGTTATCGAATTAAATATGGCATACAACTCCTATATGTAATAAAGCATGGAAGGATTATACATAATATATAAAGAATATACATAAACCTCTATTATGCATATTGTATGAAAAATATGCATAAATTTTCATAAACTAGAAATTTTTATGTTTTACTTACCTTTCTTCCTTCATTTCTCTTCTTCTCTTCCTCTTCTTCTTCCTCTTTCTCCCCTTTCGCTTCCCTCTCTCTTGGCTGCCCTATCCTACAATTGGAGGCCCCCAAGGGGTATTTATAGACCCCTTAGGTCGGTGAAAGTGGGCCCACAAGCCTATCAAATTACTTTTATACCCCCACTCCTTTTTACCATTACTTTCCTTGTGCAGTTTGCGGTAAAATGCCAATATCTGGAGTTACAAAACTCAGAATGACCTCATTCAAAAAGGGTTTTAAAGCTAACTTAATGAGCTAGAAGTTTTATGTTTTTGACTTGGTCTAATTCTACATGTAGAAGGTCCAAAACCATCTTGAAATATGAGCTATAAGCATAAAATCTCTCATTAGACCTTTGCTCTGTTTTTGGGCTATAACTTGAGTTACACAACTCAGATTGATATCATTCAAATTGGTTTGTAAAATTATTTCAAGGGCTCACAACATTTCTGTTTTGACCTACACCAAATTTTGACCAGAGAGGTCGAATCTAGCCTAACAAGGAGTCATAGTTATCACTTAGTCTACAGTCAACAGTTTTGCACCTTTTTCAGTGAAATGCTTATAACTTGTGCTAGATTGATCAGATTGGATTGATTCCAAAACCTATGATTCATTAACTTAAGGATCTACAATTTTGGTTTTTAGACCCAGTCTAATTTAGATTGAAGACTACCTAAAATTGCATAAATATTGTAAACTTTAACCTAGACTTGAAAGATTCCTATGGCAGTAGGACACTTACATAATGCTTATTATTTCCCCTATTCATCATTTATCTAATTTCTCCCATCTAGCCCCTTATTTATTTGTTGGTAATGCTGAATGATAATTTACAACCCAAGTTTAGGCTGTGATGTTACAATTTTAATAAAACCAGATTAAGTTATAAGGCTTGTCAATGACAAAAGTTTTACAAAAATTATTTTGTAAAAAGTTCTTATCAAGGTAGTCCATTTATTATATGTTATTATTATGGTAGAAAAGGACGTCATGCATGTGATTATTTATTAAAATGAAAATTGTTAATTTGATCTAAAAATATTTTAGTTCCAAATGATTATAAATAGAAAGGAAAATGTAACATTGCATCTATTTGGATTTTTAAAAGAACACATGCTAACATTATTAGACCTAAGAAAGTTTGGGTATCAAAAATAAAAACCTGATTTATTTTTATAGAAGATTTGTATGAAGAGCACCACAAAGAAGAATAAATGGTTTTTGGATAGTGGATGCTCAAGGCATATGACGGGTGATTACACAAACTTTAATTATATTTTGAAAATAGATGGATGGTATGTGACTTTTGGAGACAATGCTAAAGGCAAGATCTTGGCATTAAAGAAATTGGTAACCCTAACTCCCTCATGATTGACAATATTTTATTTGTTGATGGTTTAAAACATATTTTGCTTAGTATTAGTCAATTATGTGATAAAGGTTATAAAATTATTTTTCAATATAACGCATGTAAGGTTTTTAGTAAGAATAATACCCTATTATTTATTACCTTAAGAGATGAAAGTATATATACTATTGATTTTGATAATTTGTTTGAACAATATATGAAATGTTTAAGTGTATTACATAATAATTCTTGGTTATGACATAGAACGTTAGGTCATTGTAGCATAATATAATTTCTAAACTTTTAAGAAAACAACTACTTATTGATTTACCTAAACTCAAGCTTGATAAAAATAAAGTTTGTACTCCTTGTCAATTGGTAAAACAAAGAAAAACTTTTTAAAATTTATAAATATAGTTTCTACATATACGCCTTTACAACTCTTACATTTAAATTTATTTGAACCTTCTCAAGTTGCTAGTCTTGGTGGAAAACACTATACTTTTGTAATTGTTGATAATTTTTCAAGATTTACTTGGATGTTATTTTTGACTACTACAAGGAAAGTACTTATTTCATGTGGCTTTTCTTATGAATTTTCATCAAAATTCCCAAGAAATACAATTTTCTGCGAATTTTTGATATAAAAAAAATCCGCAGGTAATCAGCTCGTGGGTAATTTTTGCTGCAGATTTTTCAAATCCGCAAGAAAACTAATGTGAAACAAATCCGCAAGTAATGGAAAAAATACGCATGAAATTTTTTCAAAGCAACGGTGAAATAAAGAAATTTTCTTGCAGATTTATCTACGGTAAAAATTGCAAGAATATTTCTGACAAATTTTTTTCCAAGCAAAATTGGTAGGTAAATTTTGATTAAAATCCGCAGGAAACAATTGGAAGGAAAATCTATGAGAGACTTTCGTAAGAAAATTTGCATGAAATGATTCGCAGAAAAATTCTCAAAAAATGTTCAAAGATAAATTCGCAAGAAAATCCACAAGAAACAATTTGCAGGAAAATCTACAAGAAATGATTTGCAAGAAAATCTGCAAGAACTATTTTACAAAAAAAAAAAATTCTAGTAAAAGTTCAAAAGAAAATCCGCAAAAAAATTATTCGTAAAAAATTTCCTAAAAAAGGTTTGAAGAAAAATCCACAAGAAATATTTTAATAAAATAATTCCTAGAGAAAGTCTAAAAGAAAATTGACAATAAATATTTTTGCAAAAAAATCTAAAAAAATATTTGCATGAAAATCTACAAAAACTTATATTTGTAAAAATTTGAGCAAGAATTTTTCATATAAAAATATTTAAAAATATTATCCATAAGAAATTTTGCAAGAAAGTCTTTTAACATTCTTTATTATTGGATGGATTCTATCACATTCCACATCAATATTATCTCGAAATTTTTTACCTGTAATCATGATTTACGCATTTATATTATTAAATTATCCTAGAAATGACTTTTAACATTCATAACAATATAAAAAAGTCCTCCAATAAAATAAAATAATCAGAAATTAAATATAAAAATAATATCATATATGCCAAACTAATTAAAAGTTCACAATATAAATAACTAACAATAATTCACAAATAAAAATAACGTAAAATTCCTAAATAATGGCTAGCAGTCAATAGCTCCCTAATCGTCAATCTCATCATCAACAAAATCATTATTATCTGATTGAGAGGAAAGTGATGCATGAGAGGATTCTGCTTGAAATCCTAGATGTTGCATCAAATATGTTAATTTTTTATTTCTCTCAGCTAACTCATTTGCTAATCTCTTATTCGGATTTCTAATTTCCTATTTTTTCCTATTGCTCTCTCTGTAGTGAAGCATTTAATGCATGAACTTGAGTCCTTATCTCAGCATAATCATCGGGTAGAATGTATTATGCTGACGATTACGTAGAAGACGTATGTTTTAAACTCCTACCAATAGAACCAAGTCCAAATACTCTACCCTTCTTGTTTCTTTTATTTGCATCAAACCATATATCTAAATCACAAGAAATAACCTTTGTTTGGCCACTTCCATCGTCAATCTCCCCACTCTTAGTGGATGTATGTTGAGTAGCCAACTCATTCTTCTTCTTTTCAAAAGTTTCCTACATAAAAATTATATAAATCAACATTACTTCAAGGAAAAGGAAAGAAAACAAGAAATGTAAATTAAACAAAGTGTTAAGATTGAAATATTCGAATATATAATTTCAAAGAAAGCGTAAAAATAAATTAATAGGACAAAAGTATCACTTAATTTGGATAATAAAATATTCTTATAACCTAAGGTTTGGTTGAATTATGTTCATGTCAAAATAACCACGAGACTTAATCTTAACCATGGTGGATATAAATGCAAGAATTAGGACAACCAAATCCAAGGACAATTTATATGAATTTTTCTGCAATCTGCCTCTTGCCAAAATCAAAATTCTAGAAAGATGCATAATGTTGCCAAACTCAAAATTCTAGAAAGATGCATAATGCCATGCAGCATTTGATATTTTGCTTCAATTTCCTCAAAATATACAAAGAAGAATGCGGGTTAAGGGAAGAAGAGAGGGAGACGTCAAACGTAAACCATATTGCAATCCAAGACTTCAAAACCAATCCAGCATTTTAGTAACAACAAAATGCATGTTAAAAATAAAAACAAAGGGATCACTAAAGAACAAAGAAGTAAAGGAATGTTCCAGTAAAAAAAAAAAAACCCAATGCACTGCAATCACCCCCCTCCCACCCCCACCAAAAAAAAAAAAAAATAGCAATCACCTTTGACACTTCCTTTTGCTCTCCATTTTTCAAATTGGCAGCTGGCAGTTCATCACAATGGTATTAAAAAAACACCTCTAAGTTCTCAAATTAATTCAGGCATAAAGCAAGTTGCTGAAAAGTAGCAAACCTCACACACACCATTTCTACATTGTAGCATGCAATTCATTTATTTTAAATGGTAAAATAAGCTGTAGATATAGGATGAAGGAAAAGAAATGACAGAGAAATAATTTGGAGGCTCTTCCACATTTTGTTCAAATTGTTGCCAAAATTCCACACCGGCAACATCACACACCATGCCTTGATATCTATTCGCATGTTCATAGTTACTATGTGGATTGTTGATTAGACCAGCTAACCCTATATCAAAATTCCCCAGTCGAAATCCACTTGATTTGCTTGAATGACTACATGTAGTAGGTGAATTCATGTCAACATCCAAATTAATTCGAGGTGCTTCCTCTCCATGTGATGTCCAGTACCAATACCTAGGTGTAAATCATTTCTTCAAAATGTGAACATGCACCAAATCTAGGACTAAGTGCTTCTCATTTTTACACAACCTACAAGGGCACCTTATAACTCCCTCAATAAGATATTTTGGTTGTTGACAAGTAAATTTAATGAACTCTTCTATTCCATTTAAGAATTCATCTGTATACTCACTTCGACTTGGAAGAAGTCAATTATACATCCATTTCCTATGATCAAGAATTTCCATTTCTGTATTGACAAAGAAATTAAGTCCATTTGGGGTAAAAGAATGAATCCATGCATTTTAATTCTATGTTTTCATCTAATAACAAAGGAAGTTATAAGTAATATTGATTAAAAAAATACACAGAAAATATCCTCGAATATGACCAATGTAGGTTCATATCACCTACAAAACTCCATACAAAGTTACAGCAATTCATTTATAACTAATGAAACAAAGCCAAATGCTAATGTTCCAACTCTTTTATTTGAACTTATATTTAATATTCTTTTTTTTTTAAATTAGAAGTTTTGGCAAACAAGTACAGTTTACCAAAAAATACAGTTTTCAAAATTTTTCAAAATTGTTTTCAATTTAAAAATGAAAATGGCCTCCCGAAAATGCAGAAGGCATTTTAGAGTGTTGATTTTGCAGAACTTCAAACTCTCTATTTTTGCTGAATTGGACTTCCTTTCAAGCAAAATTGGGCTTTGATGAAAATAAAAAAGTTGAGACTTTTAAATTAGCATTCCAACGTAACTAGAATCAGATCAATCTGACTTGTGTACCCCAACTTATGCCCAAATAAGTGAATAAAAGTTCAGAATAGGGAATTGCAGAGTGCCTAATCTAAATAGGGCTGTGCTAGGTTTCCTTCTAATCTAAATTAGATCTAAACTAAAATATTAAAGTTGTACACCCTTAAGTTAGTTGTCCAGCCGTTTAGGAGCCAGCCCAATCCACCATATACAATTCAAAGTTCAAATAAAGGTCCAAAGATTTTCTACTCCACGCCCAGTGTAGATGGAATTAAATGAAGCCCAAACAATTGAGAAATTAGTAGTTTTGTTTCTTTAAAATGACTGTTGACAAATCAAAAGTACATATTGACAATAAAACATGACTTTTGTACCTTGGGATTTATACGTGGATCTCCTCCCAAATCAACAATGCAACCTCTGATCTTTGCCAAGAGGCCCTATTTGCTTTTTAAATCCTCAAGAATACTCCCATAACTACAGAAATGACAAGAAGAAATTGCAACAACGACTGTTATAGTACCCAAGCAATCTGGTTCTAAATCATACAATATAGGTGAACAAATGCAACTATTTGAAAATAAATAAATAAATAAATCTTAACTACGTAAAGCTAGCCTTTACATATGCATTAGACAATGGGAAAGGCAACATGCTATCATTGGCATTCATCAATAACAACAAATCAATGAAAATAGATTCAAGAGACAAATGGGATACAAAGAGAGAAGGAGCAAAAAAAAAAAAAAAATTATAATAGTATAACTCTCAAAACCAGAGCATGAGACTTGCAATTAATAACAATAAGTAAGAACTATGGTCGTAATGGGGTCCTCGTCACTCATGAGCAGATTTTTTTTTTTAATGAAATCAATGTACAAATTCATGGATAAAATATAGCAAGGTTTATCAATAAATCTATTTGGAACTACACAAATGACAATGCAGATAATTGCATGATTCAGTACAAAAAGGTTAATAGCAGATAGTCTAAAATTGCCATTTGAAGGGCAAACGTTAACTGCATGAAAACATGGAGACAAACAAGTGAACAGAACAAGAGTGCATTGTTAGCCGTTGGAAACCCATCATGAACTTCTTATATGAGTTTGGCATTTAACATGAATATCTCAAATATTTGGAACAGTAGAAGTAGATAAACCAATAAATACTGGCAGAGAGAGATAGCAAAAATAGAAATTCTGGGGAAAGTCACTACGGCTTTGATAAGTGCAAAAATATACAATCGCATATTTAATCCGGTTAAGTAAGATGCGTAATGCACATAAGCAGAGCAAGAGAGAAAGCTTACTCGCGTTGCGACAGTAAAGCGAAATTGCAAAGCAGATGCAAAGAAGCAAAACACACAATTGGAGATGCAGCCAATAATAGCAAAGCCAGGTGCAGACGTAGCCGAAGAATGGAACTAGGATTTTAGAATAGTCAATCATAGTGGCAGCAATCAAGAGAATATTGCTGTGCACTAGGGTTACATCCAAGAATCCCTCCAAGAGATTGACCTAGTTGCCATTGAGGGGGAAGAATGGGGGCAGAATGGTGGGACTACCAAGGGTTTTTGGAAGATTAAAAAAAGGCCACCGAGGGATGTAGTCCCCTCTAATTCATTTTTATTTTTATTTTTAAATTATAATATGGAGATCTTAATCAATCATCATGCTACTAAAAGAAAAAATATTAAATATGGAGATCTTAGTTGTGATTAATTAGCATCATTGGAATAATTATAAGTTAATAATGTCGAAGCAATCAATGAATTTGACTTCCCCTACTTCAAATCCTTTTTCATTGAATTCTTCTCTCCCTTTTTACATGGCCATTTCACTCTCTATTTCTCTAAATAATCATAATAATATTAATAATAATTTTGACATAGTTAGATTGCCAAACATAAAATCTGGACAAACTCAATGAGTAAATTAAGAATTTTTCAAATCATTATTAATAAAAGAAAAGTCAAAGAAGCTATCTAGGAAGAGAATATAATTAATAATTTAAAACTAAATTGTAGAACTTAAATTTTTAGTTACCATATCGTAATAATACTTTATTTATTTATTAAATATCTAAATTAGATAATTAAGATAAAAAGGGTTAGTAATTAAATTTTTAATTTTGAAATAAATTTTAGAAATATTTTACAAATTGAGTTAAGTGTTGCGTTGAAATTAGTTAAAGAAAAGAAACGTAGGTCCACACCTTCATTGTTATTTAAGAGTTGACTAAAAGACGGAAATTTTTCTCTATCCAAATGGGAAATCAATGGATAAGAAAAGGAAATTTTGTATTCTATACAAAGACTTGGCAAAACATTATAATTTAAAATAAAATCAAATAATCTCATAATAAATTTTTGTTTATTTTTCTCAATTAATGAACACTTTTTATGGGAATACAGGATTTTGGTTTGTGAAGTTGTTTAAAAGTTGTCGTGAATTTGACTCCAATTGATTTGTTTTATTTGATAGTGTGAGTCCATGGTTCCAATTATAGATTTTATGTTGAATTTAGTAATTTATAATTATTTTTTAAGAATTTACTTTTTTATTTCTAATTCATTGACTAATAGATTTTATTTTCCAATAAGTTCATATTTAAATATTTTAATCATAAAAGATGATATACGTGGATATAATCAATAAATTTAACTACATTAATGTTATTTAAGAGATAATGGAACTAAGTTTTGACATTCACCACCAATTTTAGGACATTGACTCTAATTAAGAAAGTTTGACTAGAGAATGAGCCGTTTAATTGCAGAAACAAGAAGTCAATATACAAGTTACTACAAAAGCTAATCTAACTATTTTTACTCTCTCTATCTCTCTGTCTTTCTCTTTCTGTTGTCAACCGTTGAGCATGACTAGTGAGTTAGATTGTGCAATCAATTTGCGATCTTTGCTCTATTCTGCCTATTAAATTTAGATAAGGTGTTTACTTTGAAATTTATATATTTGCCTTTAGTTTGAATTTAGAAAGTTTACAAATCAAAATATTACAATTTTATAAGTTAAAAAATTATAAATAATAATATATTAAATTATTATAATTTTTAAATTATATAAATTTAACTAAAAGAACTAGGCCATGAATTTCTAATGATATCATTATTATTAAATCAAAATTGCATGTTGGAAACCTTAAAAAATCTCCTTCGGTAAATGTTTCTTGAAAAATTATAAAAGAAAAATGGTAATATTCACAGATAAAATTCACATGTAATTCTAATGAAAAAATCCCCAAGTAAATTTGCAGGTTAGCCATTGTCAAAATAATTCTCCAAGAAAAGAATTTGCAGATAAATTCACAAATAAAATTTTGTAAGAAATATATCTTGTAGATTTTAATGCAAAATTTCATGAGATACAAAATTCCATCAAAATTCGCAGGTCCTATGTGAACATAAAAATTTAAAAATTTCCCGCCATTTGGTGGGAAGATTTTTTGCAAAAATTCCTTGGGATATATTTCTCACAACAAATTTCTCGCGGATTTTCCTTCAAATTTTTTATTAATAGAAAAAAATTCCTTAAACACTAGGTTTTAGATGATCTGTAGCAAAATTCACAAGAATTACATGCAAAAATATATGCAGGAAAAATTCTCATGAAAAAATCCCTAAGTAAATTCCCAGGTAGCCAATTTCAGAAATAATTTTCTTAGAAACGAATTTGCAGATAAATTCGCAAGTAATATTCATAGGAAATTCCCTAAGAAATTTTACTTGTGGATTTTGATGCAAAATGTCATGGGGATACAAAATCCCCATCAAAATTCGCAAGTCCTATGTGAATGTAAAAATTAAAAAATTTCCCGCCACTTGGTGGGAAGATTTTATGCGAAAATTCCTTGGGATGTATTTTTCACAACAAATTTCTTGTGGATTTTCCTTCAAATATTTTATTCACAGAAAAAAAATTCCTCAAACACTAGGTTTTAGATGATCCACAGAAAAATTCGTATGAACTACATGCAAAAAATATTCGCAGGAAAAAATTGCATGTAATAGACACTTTTCTTGTACTGTCATATGAATAAAGCATGTTCTCAATTTTTTAAATTTTGTAAAAGAGTTCAAAATGAAAAAAGTTATATAATTTCAAAAATTAGGAGTGATCATGGTGGGGAATTTGAAAATCATGAATTCGAAAATCTTTGTAATATGTATGGATATGAACATAAATTTATACCTAAAACCCCACAACAAAATGAGATTCTTGAAAGGAAAAATAAAACGTTACAAGAAATTGCTCGAATTATGCTTAATGAATACAAACTACCTAAATATTGTTAGGCCGAAATGATTAACAGGGCTTATTATAGTTTAAATCGAGTTCTTATTAGACCAATTTTTAAGAAGATTCCTTTTGAATTTTGGTTTGATAGAAAACTTAAGATTGGTTATTTTAAAATATTTGAGTGTAAATGATTTATCTTAAACACTAAAAATAATTTTGGTAAATTTGATGATAAATCAGATGAAGGCATATTTTTGGGTTGTTCCACTACAGGTAAGGTTTGTAAAGTTTTTAATAAAAGATCTAATATAATTGAAGAATCTTTGTATATTACATTTGATGAAATTAATCCATTTTTGCATAAAGTCATATATGATGATGTTGAGAATGATTTAGTTAATTTAAATATTAATGATAAATAAAAAGAAATTGAAAATCCGCCTACTATAGAAAATCTATATGAAACTCCATATAGTGATTTGCCAAAAGTTTGGAAATATAAATCTAGTCACCTTATGGAACAAATTATTGGTGATCCTAGTGATTGTAGAAAGACTAGAAATCAATTGAAAAATATTTGTGAACACTTATCTTTTATTTCTCAAATTGAGCCCAAAACTATTGATGATGCTATTAATGATGAAAATTGGGTTCTAACTATGCAAGAAGAATTAAATCAATTTAAAAGAAATAAAGTTTGGGAATTAGTGTCTAGATCTAGTAATCACACGGTTATTGGAACCAAATGAGTCATTAGAAATAAACTTGATCAATCTGGTAATATAATTAGAAATAAGGCAAGACTTGTAAGTCAAGGTTTCGATCAAGAAGAAGGAATAGATTATGAAGGGACTTTCACTCCCATAACTAGACTTGAAACTATTTGAATATTACTTGCATTTGCATCTCATATGAATTTCAAATTATTTCAAATGGATATTAAATGTATCTTTCCAAATGGTTTTATTGTTGAACAACCATTGGATTTTGAAAATGAAAAATATATAAATCATGTTTACAAACTTTTAAAAGTTTTATATGCTTTGAAACAAGCCCCTAGATTATGGTACGACAGAATTTCAAAATTTTTATTAGAAAATGGATTTTCAATGGAAAAAGTGAATAATACTTTATTTATAAGGAAAAAAATAATGACTTACTTATTATTCAAATTTACGTGAATGATATTATATTTGGAGCTACTAATAAATCTTTATATGAAAAATTTGCCTTATCAAAGCAAAATGAATTTGAAATAAGTATGATAGGTGAATTGAATTTATTTTTTAGTTTTCAAATAGAAAACTCAAAGAAGGAATTGTAATCAACCAAGTTAAGTACACTAAAGAACCACTAAAAAGATTTGGGATGGATAATTTTAAGATCATAAGAACTCCTGTGAGTACCTCAATCAAACTTAATGAAAATATTAATGGAAAACCTATAAACATCAAGATATATAAAAGTATGATTGGTAGTTTATTATACTTAACCACTAATCGTCCTATAGCCGGCGGACGGTTGGCCGTCGTACTGTGCGGGGAGTGCCCTGAGTCCAGACGGTTGGTCGTCGTAGCGTGCGAGAAGCGCCCTGGGTCCGATGATATGAGATATGTGATTCTGACTTCGGTACGAGATCCCGGTATATTAAATGCTACACGATCTGTTCTGATACTCCGACAGTTGTTTATTCTGTTTTCTGACTATGTCACCAGGGGCTATCATGTTTTGACATATGAGATGATTATATATGTCTTTCTGATGATACTCCGTTTAAATGTTGTGATGCATGTCACCGCATGTTTAGGACAGTGCTGGCATTCATTGAGTTTATACTCACCCCGTTTCCCCCCATTTTCCAGATTTCTGTTCTGTTCGGCCGCAGTTGCTTCTAGACCGTGTCTGTCCGCCACTGCTTTTATTGATGTATGGGCTCACTTGTATATTTTAGTTTGTTGTTGTATTCTAGAAGCTCCATGTATCACTCAGTTATACCTAACACATTTTGTACGGATAACATTCTGTTATGATATTTTGATTCTGTTCTGGTTATGTATAAACTTTCTTGTCTTTTTTGTTCTGTTTCGAGGCTTACCAGGATTGTAACCAAATCCTGGTGCCGGTCATGCTCCCGGGTTGGCGTGTGACAAGTCATTACATTCATTTCCCCTGACAAAAATTTGTTCTCCAAATTTTAAAACAAGTAATTACATCGTATGTCAAATAGATTGGGATATTTTTTATGTACGATCTCTCCAGATTCCCATATAACTTCCTCAATAAGCTGATTCTCCCATAAAACTTTTACAGATGCCACGTCTTTTAAAAATTTTATAGATTTGAGTTTATTAAAAATTTTATTTAAATTATAATTTTATTTTATTTATTATTTTAGATTAAGTTGGGGTTGATTTAGCATATAAAAATCTAAATTTCTGGAATTATTTTAAAAGGATAACCTTATCATTTGAAGAGTTTTAGTCATTAGAAGTTCTCATTCTTCAGAATTTCGCTCTATAAAAATGAGACTGTTTGCCATTGAAAGAGTGAGGAAAAAAATAAATAAAAAATACCTCTAAAAATTCAAGACTCAACCATAGTTTTTCGACAAAAACGTCAACAAGTCTTTAATTATTCCAACTACACTTGGAAGGGAATCAGCAAAGTCCAACTGACATGAGTATAAAAATTCGTGATATCCAAACTCAAAAAATCAAACTGTACGAGTAGAAATCGAGCTTGTAATTAGATTCTTGTGAGAAATTAGATAGAGTTTTCTGAAAATAACTGTATAAATATCAGACTGTTTGAGCAAGTGGGAATTATCTTTCATGCATTATTGATGTGGACAAAGTAGGCATACAAGTCTCCCACCAAGTCTTCTTGATGAAAGTGGCATTTATGAAATTATCTTTGATGCGTTATCGAGATATGTTGAAAAAGTAGCACTTCTACACCACACAAATATTCATGAATAGGCCAATTTGATTTAGATTTTCATGGTTTCATGTTCAATCAGCAAACACAGTCAATCAACTGATGGGCATGGCTTGTTGTGTTTGGGAGTAGGCTTGGGGATATGAGATTGGATTTATGTTGGACAGTCATTTTAGGATTTAGAACCGCCCTAGTAGCGTGTCAAATAATAGCCTTTATGAATATTCAATTGTTATTTTTTTTTCTCAAATTCAGAGTCAATATGTAGATATAATTATATCATTAAAGTAGGAAACCATCATACTCCAAGAAAATTAAATATTCCTTTATTTAATACACAAGAAAGATCAACTAAAACCAGATATCTGCAATTACTTACAAAATTAATCTAATAATTGCACCACATAGACAGCTAAAGCCAACGGAGGGTTAGCCCAAAGTAATGTTTAAACTAGAAATTTAAGGCTCCATGCAGGATTGTAAATGCGAAGAGAGCTTCATAAATGGACTGAAGTTCCAAATATTTCATTGTGGAAATACAAGTCTCCCCACTCTCTCGTCAAGTTGTCTCCATGAAAATGAGATTTTATGGTTTTTCTGTGATTAAATTCTAGGCAATAGCATAGACTTCTTGTGCAATTTGGAATGGTCTTTGATGCATTATTGAGAGATGTGGAAAAAGTAGCTTACCCAGACGTTGATACGAAGACTCATATTTGCAATAACTCTCTTCTTTTCCCCAATATTGGTTTTGCAAATTTCAAAATTATGCATAGCTACTAATAAATTTAGACTTAATTTTCTTTCATTTATTTAATTGACGTGTAGATAAATGAGGATATCAGATTTCCAAAATTAATAATAAAATCAATCTAGTAATTACAGCACACAAACAGCTTGTGCCGACCAAAGGAAGAACCCAAAGTAATGTTATAAGCAATTGCAGATGGGATTAGAAAGCAAAATTCAAGTGGGCTACAAAGGGAATAAGGAAAGAACCCATGATCAAACTAGAAGCGGAAGGCTCTATGCAGGATGGCGACTACAACGAGAGCTTCATAAATGGATTAGAATTCCACAAATTTCAATGTGAAGATAGGTCTCCCGCCAAGTCATCTCAATGAAAATGACATTTTGTCATTTTCTTGTCAACTTCTAGTCAATTACACAACTTGTTGAATAAGTTGGATTTATCTTTGATGCATTATTGAGAGATGTGGTAAAAATAGCTTTCTGTAAAATTTTTTGGACCCCTAATTCTCGCAAATTTTCCCGTAGAAGGTGCCACTTTTTTTAGAGAAATCCAACTTGTCATCAGAAATTCAATGGACTACTATCCGTTAGAAATCTAATTGACTATTGTCCATCGAAAATATCCACCGAAAATTCATTAATTTCTTGTACTGAAAACACTTAGTTTATGTTTAAGCCCTCATAATTTATGTTTCTTGTCATTTTGGTCCTCTTGCATTTCAATTACTTCAAATAAACCCCTAAAATTCTAGATTTGTCCAAACTGACTCCTTAGTGATTATTCTTCTCTTTATATTTGTACAAAAAGTAGATCATTATATTTCTTATGGAAGGAAAGTATGCCTTAAATGCTTAAATGCATACATACTTGAGAATAATAATAAATATGAGGGCTTCTTAATAATTTTCTACATTTGAGAATAAACCTCATTAATAAGATATTTTCTTATAGTTTGCACATTTTGATAGACCTCGAAGGTTCTCTTGCTCAAGTTCTTTGTTCACATAGTTATACTTTTTAGAATGCTTGTGTTTATGTTTACTCACAGTTCATAAACCAACTTAAACTGGAACTAAACTGTCGGTTCCGATTTTACAAAAATATAAATCAGAATTGGAGCCTTGAACACTGGGTAGGTTCTAGTTCCAGTTCCGGGCCTTTGTGGGTCCGAGCTGGTTCATGGTTCTGGTTCATTATGATTCCAATTCCATTCTAGGCCAGGTCAGTTTCTGGTTCCAGTTCAATCTCAATTTCGACCCTCGTTCCTATTTGGTTCCAGTTCCAATTTGGTTCTGGTTTGGTCCCAGTTAGGTTTAACTTAAAAAATTTAAAATATTAATTGTTAAATATTTTTGGGTTTTGAAAATAAAATCTTTAACAATAACCTTACATTAAGAGACTATCCTAGCTACTTTTATTTTTTCAATTTTTTGTTAAAAAAATATATGTGGAAACGAACTAAAATTATATTTCATATTAAATGTAAACTATATTTCAATCACTTATGCATTTCTTAAATATTGTTACTTCATTTTTCATATGTTAAACACATTTTTTCATTTTTGATATATTTTTTTAAATTTGAATTTGGGTAGTACAAGAGATTTTGGTTTATTTAAGATATTTATATTTAAATTGATAATATTTAAAAACTTTTGTCTAAAAGTAAGTCTTTTTTATATCTAAAAAATAGATTGTATGAATTTATATATAAAAATTTTAATGAACCAAATTTTAATTTAATTAGGATTAGGGGGGCATAATTGAAAGGATAAAAAATTTTGGGGGCTAAATTGCAATTTTGGGGGCCTTAATTGGACAAATTTGACATTTGGGGGTCTGATTTGAGAAAATAGAAAATATTTGGGACTAATTGGAACTTTCAATGGTCAAATTGAAAGAAATAAAGGGTTCAAGGACTTAATCAAATTCCGGAAGGGCTCGATTGAAAGAAATAAAAATTTAAGGGACTGGATTTTGACAGAACAGACAACCTGTAGATCCACTGAACATCGAATTTATTCTTGTCAAAATCACCATCATTTGGCATGATTTCAATTCGAATTTTTAAGCTTTAATGTGCGAGACTCCTAGATGCACAAAACCCCTCAACAAATTTCAACAATCGAGTGAATTTAGAGAGAGAAATTAAGCTGGTTTGGGTCGGCTGGGCTGTCCATTATTGAGCTGGATTTTTTGTGATTTTGAGCTGTTTTTGGGGCAATTTAATCCGATTAAAAAGTTCAATGCAGTTCACCTAATTAAGTTCTTCAAGTTTTAGGTGTTGATCGGTTGAGGTATGTTGAGTTTTGTTATTTTTTTTCAAGTTTTGGTGTTCCGGGTCGTGTTGCAAACTTGGCTATGGTTTCGAGTTGAAAGCCGGGTGGCACGGACGAACTCGGCTGTGGTTTTGGGACTGGTTCAATCTAATTTTGAGGGTTTCATGGCTAGTTCAGTTCGGTTTGAGGTAGTTTTAGGCCGATTTCGGTTGGTTTGAGGGTTTTAAAGGTTGGTTCACTATGGTTCAAGGGTTTTGGAGGTTGGTTCACTCTTGTTCGAGGGTTGTTTAGTAAAATATGAGTGTTCATGAGTTACATGGGTCCTGGTCATGGGTAGTAGTACCTTGGAATGTGTGTCAAGGTGTTAGGGTGGGATTTAAGCTTGGTTTTGGGCTGTCGAGCCGTTCCTTGTGCTGATTTGGGTGTTGGTGATGATTTTGTGTGGTTTTGATTACAAATACACTAGTAGAAGAGCACCCGAACCAGTTAGCCGGGTGAGGGTGATCAGGATGTTTTTCTTGGCTTAGCTTCTGTACTGAGTGATGATACCTTTTCTACGCATGCATTTTTCTATTATGGTTTTCTGGTATGACCGATATATGTTTTGTGAACTGTATTTTAATATGTGTTACATATGGGATATGCGTTATGTGGTTTGGTATATAGTTAGTGAGCTATGTTGACATACAATATCAGTTTTGAGTTGTGGACTGTATATATTTATTTTTGACTTATATGTGGGGAGTCGTACTATGTGCTGAGATTGTGTTGCTCTAGCAAGCGTGTTGCCCTGGTAGGTGTGATGGGGACCCCATCATTAAGACGGGAATTCCTCCAATTGGGGAATGGCCATCTGATATGACTGTGCTGTGATGCCTTCAATCATGGAGACGGTGGATTCTTCCAATCGTGAGAGCCATGAGGCTGGAGTCTCGTAATGTGATTGTTGTACTCCCACATATGTATGCTTTGATACTGGAACTGCTCATCGTATATGTATATGTATATGTATGTGTTTTGGACATTGTGATATGATACATATCCCGATGTGCATAGGCTAGGTATCATTTGTACTAATTTAGTTTTATGACTCATCGTTTTTTCATCATTCTAGATTTGGGTTGCTGTTCTCATCCCGAGTAGCATGTCGGAGTCAGAGCGGGTGTCTACGGATTTTTTTTTGGTTAATGTATAGGCATCCTTTTTGTATACTTCTTTTGTTGTTCTTTAGAGTAGCTCTTTTCGATAGATCCTAGTGTCGGTCACAAGCCCAGGGTTGGGTCAAGACAAAGTTGGTATCAGTGCTGTAAGTTTTTTGAAAGTAAAAATGAGCGGGTTCTTTGGTAGTGCTTTTATTATGAGGGTGAAGGCTCCATTTTCATAATGAAAGGACTACCAAAGACCTTTTATAGTGTGTTTGGTGTCAATATTTCAATTCCTGTATGCCCATTCCCTTGATATCTTTCTAATCCTCATATTTTGTGTATAGATGGACTCGCTGATTATTGTACCTGTGACATTGGGCGACGCGCCCACTATGTTTGAGAGGCTGTGGAGGCTGGGGCATCGAGAGATCCTACGAGTGGATCTGCCCCTCTTTCGACTGGTGGGAGAGGATGAGGGAGAGGTCATGAAAGGACCGCTAAACAGACCTGAGAGTTGACCACGGGTCAAATGTGATGGTATTGGCTAACATATTGACTAGACTGATAGCAAACGTTTGGGAGTTCCAGAGGGCAGTGGCAAATCTCGCTGGGAGTAGTATTGATGAGGGGAGATAGTAGGCATCGATTGGGGGATAGCTGAGAATTACTACTACTCTAGAGAAAGCAGTAGCATAGCAGTTGGGTACTCCTACTGTATCAGCAACGACAACCTCGGCATCACAATAGGCATAGTTTGATGGATATTTTAGAGACTTTCTTAAGATGAATCCCCCTACTTTCATAGGGTCAGTGACACAAGAGGACTCGTATGAGTTCTTGATCAGTTAGACTATTTGTTCTGGATCCTACAGTGCTCTAAGGCAAGACGATTAGAGTTGACGGTTTTTCGTCTTAGAGGGGTGGCTCAGGCATGGTATGATCGATTGATTGAGATGAGGTTGGCAGGTGCCGCTCCCTTAACTTGGAAGGAGTTCCGTAAGAGATTCTTGCCTAGTAGTAGGGTGACAGAGTTAACTTTAGAGTTATAGGATGTCAGTATCAGAGTACGAGGAGCAGTTTACCCGATTTTCTCGGTATGCCACCATTTAAACTGTTGATGACGTTGCATGGGCTACAAGGTTTGTCAAAGGGTTATCCCATCCCTTGTTTTGTGCTATAGGATCACAAATGGAGAAGATTAGCTATGCCCGTGCAGTTGAGTGCACATGTGCCCTAGAGGTGGCAGGAATATTCGAGCATACACATGAGTATTTAAGTAATAAGGCTAAAATAGAGGGCTCTTTTAGTGGTAGTGTCAGTTGTAGGAGGGGATCGTCGTCTTGTAGTTATTGACGGTCTGAACATGGGGGTTCATTTGGCAGACAGCCGTCGACTAGTGCTACTGCATCTAGCAGTTGTAGTACCTCAGGCAGACGGTCTGTGGTTTGCTATGGATGTGGGTAGCAGAGTCATGTGAGCAGAGATTGCCCATGCTCTTAAAAGACTACCCAAGCTACATGTAATCACTCGAAATTGGTAATTAAACAGTTAAGGGATCAAAATGGGAAATTTGAAAGTTTATGGGGCCAAATTGAAAATATCTCAGGGACCAATCTGTGAGGAAGCAAAGTCAAGGGACTAAAATTGTAATTTTCAAAAGACTGAATAGAATGATGATTTACACTGAATTGGCCACGTTGTGTAATGATTTGGATCAGATTTTCGCACCTTTGTGTGCATTTTTGATTGATCAGCTGAACCCCTTAATCAATTTCAGTCTTCGAGCGAAGGAGAGTGGGAAATTTCAAACCTTTCAGCCAACGGAGTGCACGGAGGGGCCGATAGGCTTTTCAGGGCTTTTAGAGCTTATGCCTAGCTTTTTCCTTTGATTAAAAGTTTTATAAGGATCGTTGGATTGAGACCAACAAGCCTTATTCACGATCAATCGAGGTACGACTGGTTTCCTTGTTGATTTCCAAGTTTTGTTTTCTGTGACATGTTACAGACCCATATACCAATTATGAGTTGGGAAACCGGGTTAAGACGACGGACCCAGATGGAATTGGGTCTGTGCAGGTTTGGGCCGGGCCTGCTTAGGCTCAGATCTAGCTGAGCTCGGCTGCAGCCTATGGGCAGGCCCACTGTGCTGGTTTGGATTGAGTCATCTTGCGGGTTGACTTAGCCCACTGTGTAAATCAACTGGATTGACCAGTGAATCAACCCAAGGGCCGAAACTAGGATATGCTATCCCCGGAGTGGGTGAATCAAGGATAGTGGTTAAGGAGGATAGTAGGGGATTAGATATTCTGGGATTAATTAATTAAATATTGGGATTAGGGTTTTAGGAAGGTGAACTGGCCAAAGTTGACCGAAGGTTTGACCAGTTGGTTCAAGGCTTTTTAGACCGGTTCTCTTGGTGATTCAACCAGTTCCTAATCTAGGGGGATGAGGGCTATCAGACCAAGTAGGTTTGGGAATTTTTGGGTGGTCGGTTCAAGGTGAATCGGCCGATTTAGTGAAATACTTGTCAGGCGACCAGTTCACTAGTTTTTAGGCTGGTTCTTGGGGTGGTTGAACTAGTTCTTGGTTCAACATGATGAAATCTAGCTAGCCTTGTGGTTTGGTGATTTTTGGGTAGCCGATTCAAGGTGAACCGGGCTTGGTTCAGTGTACCAGTGCTTAGGATAAGGATTTTTAGCCGAGTTCGGGGCCAATCCAAGGCCTTTTTGGTCGGTTCAGACCAATTCTTAAAGTTTTTGGGCATTGTAAATCCAATTTTGAGAGTTTCGTGGTCGATCTAGTTGAGTTTAAGGTAGTTTTAGGCTGGGTTAGGCCAGTTCAAGGGTTTTGGAGACCGGTTCACTATAATTTGAGGGTTAAGGAGGCTGGTTCACTTCTGTTGAGGGTTGTTGAGCCAAAGTATTAAGTGTTAATGAGTCACGTGGGTCTTGGTGATGGGTAGTAATGCCTTGGGATACGTGTCCAAGTGCTGTGATGGGATTTGAGTCTAGTTCTAGGCCACTGAGCCCGTCTCTTGCCTTCGTTTTGGTGATGGTGATAGTTTTGTGTGGTTTTGCTTACAGATAGACCGATGGAGGCATGCCTAGGTCAGTGAGTCAAGTAAGGGTGATCAGAAGTTTCTTTTTATTGAGCTCTTGTATTGTGAGTGATGATACCCTCTTTATTCTTGTGTTTCTATACTAGTTTTCTGACATGATGATTATGTGGTTTGAAAACTATATTTTGATTATATGTTATACTCGAGATATGTGTTATGTGTTTTATGAACTGTCAGTAAGCTATGTTGGTTTGCGCTGCTGGTTTTTGAGATGTAAACTGTATATGCGTATATATAACTATTTTTAACATATATGTGAGATGGTATCGTGAGACTGTGTTACTCTAACCGTGAGATGGAGGATTCCTCCAGTTGGGAGTGTGATATGTGATTGAGGTGAGCTCGATCGTGAGACGGAGGATTCACCGATCGATAGATGGTGGGAGGGCAGGCTCAGCCGACAAACGGTGGGCCATAGCGTATGGGGAGTGCCTTAGACTTGGCGATGAGATGAGTTTTGAGACCAAGGCCTTCGTTGGCAAACGGTGTGCTGCCGTAGCGTGCGGGGAGTACCTTGGCCCGTGATGTGATTGTGATGCACTGAGACTGTGTTGCTCGAAGGAGCGTGTTGCCCTTGGTGGGCATTTTACTCCAGTCGTGAGATGGAGGATGTCTCTCGACTAGGAGCGTGTTTATGTGGCCTTGGTGGGCGTGATGCTACGGTCGGGAGATGGAAGATGCCTCTCAACCGGGAGCATGGTTTGTAATTGTGTTAAGTTGATCGTGAGACGGAGGGTTCCTCCGATCGAGGTTGGAGTCTCAGTGATCTTTATACTCCCACATACGTATATTGTAATGACTGGTTATATTGATACCTCACATGTGTTTTGATATTATACTGCTCACTGTATATGTATGGTCTTGGACTTGTAGTGTGATGCATATCCCAACATGCATAGATTAGGTATAATTTGTTCTCAATGAGTTTCGCGACTCACATATTATTATCATTCTAGATTTATTTTATGGTACTCGTCTCAACTAGCATGCCAGAATGGGATTTGACGACAACGGATTTGATGGATGTACGGGCACTTTTTTTTGTGTATGTTCTTTATTGTATTCTAGAGTAACTTTCTTGTACTCTCAGATTGGATCTTGTATGATTTTTAGCTATTGTATTGTTACACTTAGTATATATTTTGTATCTTTAGAGTTTGACTGGGTTGTTGAGACTTAATAGTGTTGGTGGACCCTAGTGCCAGTCACGAGCCTGGGATGTGGGTCGTGCACTACAGGAGCCGAATTTAGATGTGGCTAGTAGGGCCATAAAGCTAAAGACTACCCTTCTTCTTAGGATATTGTTCAGATGACAAGGACTTGTTTTCAATGTGATTGGGAGGGACATATAGCAAGGGACTATCCCATCTCATCGGAGGTTGTTCTGGCGACAGATATTGTAGCACAAGCTTAGGACAGACTAGGCAGAGTTGTCTGGCGCTCGCAGACAAGGGATTGGAGACTAAGGCCAAAGGAGAGATCAAGCGCGAGTGTATATGCTGACACGCTAGGATGCTCAGGTATTGAACACTATGATCATTGGTATGATTTCAGTCTACTCTTTAGAGGCGTATGCACTTTCATATGTGTCTTTGAGTTTCTTGACTAAGTTTGATAGGCAACCTAATTCGTTAGAGCGTCTGTTTTTTATAGCAACATTGGTTGGGGAGTTGGTTTTGGTGACTTAGGTATATAGAGCAGATCCGATCAGTGTGGTAGGTAAAGAGTCCGTGGCGAGTTTGATCCTTCCGGTTATGTTGGAGTTTGATGTGATTGTTGGTATGGATTGGTTGGCATCGTGCTATGCCATGTTAGACTATCACTATAAGACAGTAAGATTCAATGCACAAAGTGAGTCACCATGTGTTTACTAAGGGGATAACTCATTGACTCCAACTTCTATTATCTCATACATGAGGGCTCAACAATTGCTCAATCAAGGATATCAGGTATTTTTGGCTACTATAGTGGACATGCAGATTAAGGAGCCACAAATAGGGTAGTCACTTGTCATTTGTGAGTTTTCAGATGTGTTTCCTAAGGAGCTGCTAGGTCTTTTGCCAGACAAGAAGATAGAGTTATGCATTGATCTGTTGCTAGGTACTCAGCCGATTTTTATACCCCCGTATCGTATGGCTCCGACAGATCTCAGGGAGCTTAAGGAGTAGCTTTAGAATTTGTTTGACCAGGGTTTTATCAGGCTGAGGACCTCTCCTTGGGGCATGCCAGTGTTGTTTGTTAAGAAGAATGATGGATCTCTAAGGCTTTGTATAGATTACCGGTAGTTTAATAAGGTGACAGTATGTAACCGGTATTCATTGCCTAGGATTGATGATTTGTTTGATCAGTTGAACAGGGCTAGTCATTTTTTAAGATATATTTTTGATCTGACTATCATCAGTTGAGGATCCGACAAGAGGATATCCCTAAGACTACTTTCAAGATTCGATATGGGCACTGAGTTCTTGGTGATGTTCTTTGGGCTGACAAATGCCCCTGCGGCTTTTAGGGATTTGATGAATAGGGTGTTTCAGGCCTTCTTGGATAGATTTATGATTGCATTCATTGACGATATACTAGTGTACTCGCGGAGTGAGGAGGAGCATAGGGCGCACTTATGAGAGGTTTTGCAAACATTGAGGGGCCGTCAATCATATGCTAAGTTCTTGAAGTGCGAGTTCTTGTGTGACAGTGTGGCCTTTCAAGGGCTTATAGTATTGAGATATGGGATCACTATTGACTCCCATAAGATTGAGGCTATATAACAGTCTCTGAAGCCTACGATTGTCACCGAGATTTGTAGCTTTTTGGGTTTGGCTGGCTATTACTGTCGTTTTGTACAGGATTTCTCTAGGATAGCTGCACCTTTGACTAGATTAACCCTGAAAGGGTTCAAGTTTCAGTGGTCAGATACTTACAAGGAGAGCTTTTAAAAGCTCAAGAACTACTTAACCACTGCATTGGTGTTGGTTTTACCTTCAGGGACAGGTGAATTTTCAGTATACTGTGATGCCTCCTAGGTGAGATTGGGCTACGTGCTGATATAGTATAGACAGGTGATAGCTTATGCCTCTAGATAGCTTAAGAGGCATGAGCAAAACTATCCCATCCAGTGGTGGTGGTATTTGCACTTAAGATATAGAGGCACTATTTGTATAGAGAGCCATGTGAGATCTACACTGACCATAAGAGCCTGAAGTAAATATTCGAGCAAAAGGACTTGAATATCCAACAGTAGAGATGGCTAGGTTTCTTAAGAATTACGATTGTACCATATAGTATCACCTAGGGAAGTTGAACGTGGTCGTCAACGCTTTGAGTAGAAAGTCTATAGGGAGCTTGGTGCATATTACTTCTGAAAGGCGACCTTCGATAATGGCCTTGAACATCTTGGAGGGTGACGGGGGTATAGTTACAAGTGGAGGACACTTGATGGTTACTAACTCAGCTGCAGGTGCAGCCATCCTTAATCGACAGGATCAAGGAGGGATAGGAGAGGGATGACAAACTATGTGGACTGAGGGAGGATGTACAGGCTGGCAGGAGCACTAAGTTCGAGATCGACTTGGATGGGGTATTGCGATGTGAGGGTTGACTATGCATGTTTGATGTGGATGATTTGAGGAGTACAATATTGACAGAGGCGCAGAATTGTCGATACACTATCCGCCCTAGAGCTACCAAGATGTATCAACATTTGAGATAATTTTACTAGTGGGAAGGGACGAAAAAGGATGTAGCTTACTTTATTTTGAGGTGCCTAACTTGTCAATAGGTTAAGGCTGTGCATCATAGACCAGCATGACTATATCAGCAGATAGAGATACTAGAGTGGAAGTGGGAGGGCATCGACATGGATTTGGTGAATGGACTACCTTGCACCACTTGAGGGTATGACTCCGTATGGGTTATAGTTACAATGTGGCCAGTATGCCCGGTTATATTTGGATGAGATTCTGAGGCTACGTAGGGTGCCCTTGTCCATTATTTTTAATAGAGGGACCAGTTCACGTCTCAGTTTTGGAAGGCATTCTAAGAGGCTCTTGGTACTCAATTGGATTTGAGCACGACTTTCCATCCATAGACAGATGGATAATCATAGTGGATTATACAAATATTGGAGGATATGCTGCACGCTTCTATCCTAGATTTTGGAGGAGGTTGGAGTCAATACCTTCCCTTGATAAAGTTCACGTATAATAATAGCTACCAATCCAGCATATAGATGGCCCTGTTTGAGGCGTTGTACAGTAGGCAATGTAAATCCCCTGATTGGTTAGTTCAAGGTAGAAGAGGTGAGACTGTTAGGACTGGACTTAGTTAGGGATGCAGTGGATAGCGTCCAGATGATTAGAGAGAGACTGTCTGCGGCACAGAGCAAATAGAATGCATATGTGGACCACAGACACGGACCCTTGGAGTTTGTTGTTGGAGATCACATCTTTCTAAAGGTTTCCTCGATGAAGGGCGTGGTTAGATTTGGCAGGAGGGGTAAGCTCAGTCCCTGTTACATCAGCCCATATGAGATATTTGATCGAGTTGGAGCTGTAAAATATCATTTGGCTCTTCCTCCGGAGTTGTCAATGGTACATCCCGTGTTTCATATTTCTATATTGAGGAAATATGTGCCAGACCCATCGCACATAATCACGTCACAGGATGTCTAGTTGGATCAAGATTTATCATACAAGGAGGAGCTGATAGCTATACTGGATCGACAGGTAAAGCAACTTTGATTGAAGGAAGTGCCCTCAGTAAAGGTACTGTGGAGGAGTTAGACATCTTAGGAGGCCCCTTGGGAGTCTAAGGAGATCATGTGCCGGATGTTCCCTCATCTATTCAATATGTAATCTATTCCCTTGTTTTAAAATTTGAGGACGAATTTTTATAAGGGGTGAGAATGTAATGACCCAAATTATAATTTAACTAGGATTAGGGGGCATAATTGTAAGGATTAAAAATTTTAAAGGCTAAATTGCAATTTTGGGGGCCTTAATTATGCAAATTTTACATTTGGGAGTTTGATTTGAGATGACAGGAAATATTTGGGCCTAATTAGAACTTTCAAGGGTCAAATTGAAGGAATTAAAGGGTTCAGGGGCTCAATTAAAATCCAGAAGGGCTCGATTAAAAGAAATAAAAATTTTAGGGACTGGATTTTGACAAAATAGACAATCCATAGATCCACTGATCATCGGATCTATACTTGTCAAAATCGCCATCATTTGGCACAATTTCAATTTGATTTTTCATGCTTTAATGTGTTAGACTCCTAGACGCACAAAACCCCTCAACATATTTCAACAATCAAGTGAATTTAGAGAGAGAAATCAAGTTGATTTAGGTCAGCTGGGCTATCCGTGACTGAGTTGGATTTTCCGTGATTTTGAGCTATTTTTTGGGCCATTTAATCTAATTAAAAGGTTCAATGCAGTCCACTTAATCAAGTTCTTCAAGTTTTGGGTGTTGATCAGTTGAGGTATGTTGAGTTTTGTTGTTTATTTTCAAGTTTTGGTGTTTTGGGTTGTGTTGCAAACCCGATTGTGGTTTCGGGTCAGAAGCCAGGTGGTAGGGATGAACCCGGATGGGATCCGGGTTTGGGCCAGGTTGGATCTAGGTTAGGTCCGAGCCAGGGCCTGAGGGGCCTGGGCTGGACTAGGCTTGTTTGGGCCTAGTCCTGGTTGGGCTCGGGCTAAGGGGGCCTAGTAGGTTGGGCCGAGCCTTAGGGATGGGCCTAGACAGTGGGCCAGCAGACCTAGGCCGAGGGTCAGCCTAGGTAGGTTGGGTTGGGTTAAGTCAACTCAGTGAGTTGACTCGGCCTAGTGGTCAAATAGTGGGTCAACCTAGCGAGTTGACCCAACAGTGAATTAGGGATATGTTATTTCGGGAATAGGCCAAATTAGGGATAAAGGTTCAATGACGATAGCAGGAATTAAATAATTTAATAATAACTAGAGTTCCGATTTATGGTACTTTTGGTTCAACGGCCGGTTCAGTGGTTTTTAGGCCTGTTCTATGGGAAGTTAGACTAATGTTGGGTAGGTAAGGCTAGTCCATATTTCGGGGTGGTTGGGTTCATCAGAGAACCAGTTGGTTCAATGGGAAAATTGGGCCGATTTAGTGTACAAGTGCATAAAAGTAGGGTTTTTGGCTAGGTTCAGGGCTAGATTAGGGGTTTTTTGGCCGATTCAGTCTAGTTCCTAGGGTTTTGGGAACGGTTCAATCTGATTTTGAGGGTTTCATGGCCAATACAATTCTGTTTGAGGCAGTTTAAGTTAGTTTAGGTTGGTTCAAGGATTTTGGAGGCCGGTTCACCATGGTTCAAGGGTTTTGGAGGTTGGTTCACTCTTGTTTGAGGGTTGTTGAGTAAAATTAATGAGTTTTTGTGAGTCGCATGGGTCTCGGTCATGGGTAGTAATGCCACGGGATGCGTTCCAAACTGTCAGGGTGGGATTTGAGTCTATTTTTGGGCTATTGAGCTTGTTTCTTATGCTAGTTTTGGTGTTTGTGATGATTTTGTGTGATTTTGATTACAGATACACCGGCAGAGGAGCACTTGGACTGGTGAGTCAGGTGAGGGTGATCGGGACGTCTTTCTTGGCTTGGCTTCTGTACTGTGAGTGATAATACCCCTTTCTATGCATGTATTTTTCTACTATGGCTCTCTACTATGACCGATAAATGTTTTGTGAAGTGTATTTTAATATGTGTTATATACGGGATATGTATTATGTGATTTGATATACGGTCAATGAGCTATGTTGATATGTGATATCGATTTTGAGTTGTGGATTGTATATATCTGTTTTTGACTTATATGTGGGGAGTCGTGCTATGTGCTGAAATTCGTTACTCTAGCGAGCGTGTGTGCCCTGATGGACGTGATGTGGACCCAATGGTTGAGACGGGAGATGGCCATCTGATATGATTGTGACTGTGACTGTGATGCCTCCGATCATCGAAACAGTGGATTTCTCCAATCGTAAGAGCCACGAGGCTGGAGTCTCGTGATGTGATTGTTGTACTCGCACATATGTATGCTTCATTCTAGAATTGCTCACTGTATATGCATATATATATGTATGGGTTTTGGACATTGTGATGTGATACATATTCCAACATGCATAGGTTATGTATCATCTCTACTTATTAAGTTTCGCATCTTATCTTTTTTCATCATTCTAGATTTGGGTTGCTGTTTTCATCCCGAGTAGCGTGCTGGAGTCAGAATGAGTGTTTGTAAATTTTTTTGTGGTTGATGTATAGGCATTCTTTTTGTATACTTCTTTTGTTATACTTTAGAATAGCTCTTTTTAAACTTTTAGATAGATTCTGTTGGTTATGTACTGGATATTATATAATGGATTATCCTTCTATTGATGATTACTTTTGATATTATTTGCTGTTGAGACTTACTAGGGTTGATAAACCCTAGTGTCAGTCACGAGCCCAAGGTCGGGTCGTGACAAAATTAAGGAAAAATCTTTTTCTATATTTAAAATGAAAAAGAAAATAAATTTTTCACTATTCAATTCAGAATTTAATCCTCATGATTATGATTTACAGTTTAATTCCAGTTCAACTCTCACAGTTTAATTTTGATTCCAGTTCGCCCAGTCCCAGTTTTAGTTCTAGTTCTAGTTCCTATTTTGCTTTCAAAAATTAAGAATATTAATAGACCGCGAAAATTTCTTGTTTAAAACTTGATCAGATTGGAATTAAATAGACCCTTTTTTTTTTTTGTCAAAACCGAGAATAGGACTACATGTTCTTTAATTGTCCAATATATATGCAATCTAATTTAAAATCTGCTTTGTTCTATCAATTTCTATGTAGACTGGTAAAGTCGTTAATTTAGCTATTAAGAATGATGGAGGAAAATTCCTTACAATATATCAAAATGACGGGGTAGCACGTTTTTTGAAGCTAATATGTTATAAAAATAGGATTAAGATGGTGACTTCTTGGTAATGCAATTGTGTCCTCTCCTGGCTGATGGAGCCCAGAGGAAATATCATGATAAAGTAGACCCAACTGCAGCTTGACGTGATTGACTTTAACCCAAAAATGAAGGCATATGAAAAATTATTAGGTACACATGTCATCTTTTGATAGATCACTGATATTAATTTTTATAGACCTTACAATTTAAGTAAGATTGTAAAGCTACATTTTGAAGCTCCCCTCTAAAAAAATATGAAAAAAAAAAAGAAAATGAGATAAAACTGGCCTTTAGACTGGTGGAATACAAAGAGAAAAAAAAAAAATAAGAAAAGAAAATTAGCTGGGCAATGCTTTGGAGGAAAGAAAGTTAAAGCTGGCTATTGGACACTTGGGACAAACCTGCTGGGAGACAAGAAGTTTGCTGATTTTTTTTTTCAACCCTTTCAATTTCTTTAATTACACCTTTTAATGATTTTAATAATTAGTTCTAATTTATCCATTATTAAGGGTTCTAAAAAAATATATATATGTTTTGTACTGTACTGGAGGAATAGAAATGGAATTTTCAGGAATTATTAGTGGTCAAATAAGGATAAAAATTAGACTAATTAACAGGTTGTATCTTTATATTAAACCTTTCAGATGCCTTACACTTATAAATACAAATTTAACATCTTACCCCCTCATTTTTGACCGCTTGCAACTTAATTCAAAATTCAGCACTGGAGCGTGGTTTTTATTTGACCTTTGAAGATAACAATTAGAATGTAGTTGTTTTCCTCCAAATTTCACTAGGATGCAAATGCGTAAAATATCTTATATATTATTTTCCTCTAATTTCACTAGAGTGCAAGTGCAAAGCATCCTATATATACTATTTTTCCTCCAAGAGGATACCCCCAAAAAAATGTTTCTTATTCATAAGTAAATAGTTGAAAATAACTTTTTTTTATCAAACATTAAAAAATTGTTACTTTGCATTAATTTTATTAATAAACCAAAAAAGAGAAAAATATATCTTTTATAATTTTCATTTTTTATGATTTTCTCATTATTCCATTTATGATCCAAAAAACAGATCAAGAACCCAAAATATGCTTCAGCCGGTCACTCAAGCCACATGGGACTTTACACTTACATACATTTTTATTCAATTGCAATTAATTTTTGTTTCCTTTGGCTTTTTAACAAATTCAAAAGCAATGGCATATATAAATTATATAGTTGTAATTTAACAATTCTGTTCCCTTTTCCTCTTAAAAAAATTGAAAGATGAAAGAACAATTGTAATAAAATGCAAAAAAAAAAAAAAAAAAAGATTTCCCGTGCTTAACAAATTCACTGTATGCTTCATTCAGTCTTTGATCATTTCTTATATGGGGAGTGCAACTTGAACTTGGTCACAATTTTCCTGTAGGCTGGAAAGAATGAATTCCACTACACTAGACTTCTCAAAATGATTCTCACTTATATATAAAACAATATATTTTGATGCTGATGTGCCCAATATTTGCCTGTTATGTTAATGTTGAAAGCTCAATATCCCTCCTGCAAGACTCTGAAAGTTTCATGGTTTTTTTAATTGTTCAAAGATTACCATTCATCTAATTATATTCTCAGATTAGAAGAAAGTGTGTGGTAGTCGGAAGGCTAATGAAAACTCTCAATTTGAGAGCTTTAGCTCCTGAGCCAGAGGTTTTGAGATGTTTTAGTCAATGTCTTTGCCTTGATTAGTCAACCATTTAATTAATACTCAAAATAGTCCAATACAAGAGATTGCTATATGTCATTCATTTAATTAACTCTATCTGCCAGTTCACACTCATTTCTCCTCATTTCTCTTTATTTAAGCTAGCTGTGTTGGGCATTTGAGCATTTTTCTTGTCCTATAGAAGATGTTATCATGCTGACTTTGTGCATAAATTTTACATAGAACAAGACTCTGGTACACTCTCTAAAAGGAGTGTACTTTGTGCATAGATTTTACATAGAACAAGATTCCGGTACACTCTTCAAAAGGAGTGTACTGGAACAATCCACCTACCCCTGCTAGTTTCCTCCGAAATTGACAAATTTTTTTTAAAAAATTTGCTTTGCACGTTTTACGAGACAACCGAAAGGTAAAATTATAAAGGGTTGTACCGGTACCGGAGTGTTCACCTTTTAGATAATAACTAGCTCAGGGATTACAAGGATATTAAGAAGTTCAGGCGTTTCTTTTGTCCTTTTCTTTACCTTTTTTTTTTTTTTTTTAGCTTTATGTTTTATGGTGCCTAATCTTCTTGTGCCAGTTCTACCTTTCTGCAGCAAGCTGTTTAAATTGGCTACATCATTCAACCCGAGTGAATGTAAGACTACTATCTGGCATGGAAGGATGGTATGCCTTAAATGCTTAAATGCATACATGCTTGAGAATAAAAATAAAGCATTTTATAAGTGCTTTTAATAATTTTCTACATTTAGAATAAACCTCATTTATCTGATATTTACATATACTTTGCACACTTTACAGACCTTGGAGGTTCTCACTTAAGTTCTATGTTCATAAAGTGATAATTGGCCAAATATTTGTGTATATTCTATTCTGAAATCCGCCTTAGTTAATCAGTTTCTGTGCAGCCTGGCAAAGTCGTCACTTCTGCCTTATTCAACCCGTTTCTGTGCAGAACGATGGAGGAAAATTCCTTCTCAAGATAGAGAATAGGTCAGTTGATTCTGTGGAACATATTGTAGCTGATCACCTATTAATTGCCAGTGGTAGTAGCAAGCAGGTTATGTTCAATGATAGGTTCTGTAGATAACGAATTTGATGCAAAGTGTTTTCCGTTAGTAATTGCTTGTTATTTCTATTCCAGGGGTATTTTCTAGGTATTTCAACTTGGTCATTCTATAGTACAACCAGTTCCAAGCTTATTTACTTTCAAGATTGAACATACTCAGTTGGCATGCAGAGCTCGACCTTATGAAAAGTTATCAAGTAGACATCTCATCATTGACAGATTAATGACATCAAACATGATAGACCTTGTAATTTAGTGCCGGACACTGATAAAAGAAAAATGAAAGTTAGAGAAAGTTGTCCTTGGTTAAAAGTGAGAGACATTGTTGGAATAAAAACAGAACTAAAAAAATTAAAAAAAAAAAATGGTTAATGGGGGAATATCCTCTGACAGTTAGATGGACCTAACAAACCAAATAAGTTTAACTGTTCGCTTAATCTAGCAGTTTAAGAGGGAGTTAGGAGATGACCCATTCAACAAATTGAATTGTATTGACTACTCTGCTTAATTTTTCAAATTCGATAATGAAACAATCTAAATTTGGCTTTTGCTTCATTTAGACTCGTATTACTTAGGGATGAACATTGGGGGCTTTGAGGGGCCATGATTCCATAGAATTTCCAAAAGTCGTACTTTTGTTCCTTGTGATTAGGGACTATATTTTTTTAAAAAAAAAAAATTTGACAGGCATTGTCTTTTTATTAAGAACAAAGGATGGACCTCTCAGTATTTATATAATTATACATTTATTCCATCAAACATTTTCTATTACACAATACAACATCCATGCTAAAACAAAATTCTAAGTTGATCCCTTCTACATAATCTTTCAAATTTTGGTTCTCCTACTAGTTCAGACCTGAAACAGGAACAATAGATAGATAACTAGGAGCGTCACAAATTCATCAATGGGGTAAGAGTCGGGACTTCTCACCTCTTCCCTTCCTCTAGAGAGAAAAAACTCACGCTAGCATACATAGTATTGATTGAGAAGTACAAACAGTGACGCACAATTTCTAAAGCTAGAAGTTCTACATGGAATCAACGAAAGAGGAGGGATCCGGAGGAACAGGGGCTTCTATAACTCCTTCGAGCATGAGTAAGACACTCTTCATGGTTGGCCTTAGAGACGGATCCACCTGAGTGCACCATAGTGCTATCATCACAAATTTCTTCACCCTCTTTATGTCATTCATTGCCTCTGCATCATTCTCCACCAAAAGCTCTAACTTCCCTTCTTTATAACACTCATATACCCATTCTTCTAATACCATTTCCCTCTCAGTCTTCCCTTCCGCTTCAAAATTTTTCCTGCAACAGATTACCTCCAATAGCATAATACCAAAACTGTAGACATCAACTTTGGCTGTAATGGCCTTGTTGGCAAACCATTCTGGTGCCACGTACCCTTTTGTTCCTCTTATTGCAGTGGTTGTATGGCTCTTATCTGTCTTCAAGAGCTTAGCTAATCCAAAATCTGATATTCTTGCTTCTAAATGATCATCTAAAAGAATATTTTGAGGCTTGATGTCACAGTGTATGATTTGGCAATTGCACTCTTCATGCAAGTAGTAAAGCCCTCTAGCTATTCCAAATGCAATGTGTACTCTGGTGTACCAGTCGGGCCTTGGGCTTTGGAAGAGGAAGCTAGACAAAGAGCCATTTCTCATGAATTCATAAACTAAGAGGAGGTGTTGCCCCTCTTCGCAGTACCCTATGAAGCGAACTAAGTTCTTGTGATTTGTCCTGCTCAGAGCGCTCACTTCTGCCTTGAATTCCTTCTTGTTTTCTCTCTCCACCTCGTCCAACTTCTTCACCGCAACGACCATTCCATCTTTGTCCTCTAAGATCCCTTTATAAACCGTTGCAAAACCGCCCTTCCCGATTACCTCCTTGAATCCATTAGTTGCTTCCTCAAGTTCTTTATAAGTGAAAACTCCCGAATCCTTTTTGCTTCCTTCATCTTTATATAGCTGTAGGACCTTTGAATTTCTCTTGCGAAACCAATTAAATCCCAAGAAGTTTAATAAGAGCAAAAGGAAGTTGAGAAGTGCTGAGCTGCTTAATCCAATGATTAGAGGGGTTTGATCCTTCTTCGGCCCTACTAGTTTCGGAGGAAGAAAAGTAGAATTGCCGTTCCTTACTTTCACAAAAGCATGCCTATCAACACTTGGATCAAGCTTCCCATTGGAGAGAGGGTTCTTCTTCTTCCAGCAGTTATTACTTTCGAAAATGGCAACAGCACAAAAACAATCCTTCAAGCAGACGTCCTTGCACCACTCTTCAGTCACCGGCTGGTAATGCTCGTAGTCAGACAACGGCCAGTCCAAATTAACCACTTCAGAAAAGTTGAAATGATCCGCTTCTTGGGACTCTACATCGCAACTCTGAGGCAAAAAGTTTGGCTTGCACCCACCCATCTCATCATCTGGATCAAAGAAGATATAGCCTGATGGGCACAAGCATCGACGCCTTCCGTCACTTTCAACCTGGCAGTAGCTATTAAACCCACAAGCCCCAGCTCCTGTTTCTTGGATAACACTTGTGCATATATTTGGTGGCACAAAGGAGAGAGTGGTCCAATTCTTTTGCCTGCCACCAATTGAGTTAGCTGATTTTGGGTAGACATAGTGCCTAAAAACCCCATCATATTCAAGAATCGCCCGCTGGTAGAATTGGCTTGTTGAAGTTTTGTTTGATAAAAGTCCCAATACACTTCCGTTAATTGCGTCGAAATAGATGAAGCCAGACTGATTGAACTTCACTTGATGGCCGCTGCCACCGCTTTGGATTTCCAAATAAGCTGAGTTGATGGCATCCAACGGGACATTCCTGGTGAAAAACCCAAGATCTCCATTACTTTGCAACCTGAGCTCAAACCTTCCGCTTGAGTAGTTTCCCTCAGAGTGACGAGCTACGAGTTTGCTTCCTAGGTCTAGTATTTGCGTCGGCAATATGGTGTCTGTTGGTTCGTCAAAGCTCTGCCATAGGATGGCCCCGTTGTTTTTTGCTACAACGAAGTTGCCACTATCAAGCATGGCGGCATAGGCAGCTCCACCCTCGCTCAAGTTGCGCGACCATATTTGCTTTCCACTGGGGTCAAGAAGCATGAACTTTCCATCTGTCGTGAGTTGAACTTTGGACCCTTCTTCGGCTAAGGCATCTACTTTGGCCGACCAAACTATGGTTTTCTCTGGTATTTTGTCGAACCAAATGGCCAGTAAGTAACCGTTGGTTTTGATATTTCGAAAACCAAAGGCAAAGTCACCGGATGGTGACACCCAAGACGAATTGCTCCCATTTGCAGTGAGGGAAGAACCCAAAGTAATGTTTTGAGCGGTTGAAAATGGGTGCAGAAAGCAGAAAAGGAAGTGAATTGAAAGGAGAATGAGAACGAAATCCATGATCAAACTAGAAATTTGAGGCTCTATGCAGGATAGGAGATGCCAAGGGAGCTTTATAAATAGAGTGGAGTTCCACAAATTTCGCTGTGGAAATAGAAGTCTCCCCCCAAGTCTTCTTAACGAGAATGACGTTTTATGATTTTTCTGTCATTAACTTCTAGTCTATTACAGACTGGTTTAGCAGCCGGGAATCACCTTGATGCATTATTGAGAGAGGTGGAAAAAGTAGCTTGCCTGGATGTTGATAGGAAAACTCATATTTGCACTAATTCTCCTAAAATCGATGCTGCAATTTCAAATTTTTGGAATATGTTGGATACTGAGATGAGTTCTTCGATTATACATATATATATATATATATAGAGAGAGAGAGAGAGAGAGAATTTTGTTTCAACTAATGTGGACCCAAATTAGTAACCAGCAACAGTGACCTTATCAAATATTTTGTTGGATAAAAAACAGAAGTTGCAACAAAAATGCAGTAAGTGTTGATACAATAAATATATGAAAATTGAATTGAGTAAACTTATACGCACCGTCCTAGAAGTCGCAAAAAGTGGACGGGCTTTTCAGGCCATTAAATGTTTCCTGTCAATTATTCATGGATAATTATCGTAGACCAATTCAACCTAAACTTTTATGGTTGAATCTTCAACTAGCAGAGACGGTCAATGAACGGTAGGGCATGGCTTGCCGTGCATGGGAGGGCATCCTTATTTTTGCATTTGTCATTTTCGCTAATCAAAATAATAATTAAAAACTAACAATTCTTTTTCTTAACGATGTAGAATTGGCCAAAAAACTCATATTTTTGTTATTTTTGGTTAAACGTCTTATATTCAATTAAAATCATGGTCATGTAAATATTTCTTTACTATAGGATCAACTCAAGTTAATTTTTGTATAATTATCTTTACTACTCAAATTAATGCATTCTTTTACGATTTAAAAAAAAAAATCACCAAAAAGATTTTGATAAATTATTATAATATCGAAACTCAAGCTTGTCTAAGTCTATCTGTAATCTAGATTTTAGGCATTAAAATGCTCATTTAAACTGAATCATTTTGCTGGTTTGACAATACTGTTGTTATCTAATATAATTGAATGGGCAATTTTGTCTTTGCCCAAATTAGGTGTTTTCATAAAATATTAAATCGAGTAATTTCAGAATTTTCAAATATATTAAATGAAGTTAGTTATCAGTAGCATAAATAAATGAACCTCTGAATTTTTCAACGAAACAATGCTACATTATCATATGTGATGACTAATCGTGTATCTTTTTCTATAGTCAATGAAAAATAGTCAAGGAAGAATTTCTAGAGAAGTCACGGATTGTAATGATATAAAGATAGTTTCATTTTATTATTTTTTTTGTTCAGTTGGCCATTTTTTGTATTTATAAATTATAGATCATAATAGGAAAAAATAAAGAAATGACCAACCCTTTCTAAGGACCTTGACATTTACAAAATAAATTATATTTCATAGTTGTTATCTTTTAGAAATTAAATCAAATTACAAATTATGATTTGATTTAATTTCAAATCACTATTTATAATTTGAGAAAACAAATGAATTAGATTTACTATTTTAAAAAAAAGTAACAAAATTTTTCCTAGAATTTGACATCTAAAAAATTATTTCAACAAATTCATCATCTATCAAACTAATCATAACAATTATATATTATATAATAAATATATTTATACAGTGTAAAAAAATTGGAAACTAGATTCAAAATCATACAGAAATAAATTTTATCAAAGTACATAAATTTAATCAATTTGTGAAATTCGGAAATTTAACTAAATTTAGCCATCAACTTTTATACTGAAAATAGAAAAGAATATATTGCCAACTTAGTAATTAATTATTAATAAATAGATTTATAAAATTAATAAAGAATATGTTACGTGTTGGAGAAACGGTCAGTCAAGTTTTTGAAATCAAATTTTCTGTGTTGAGCTTGAAAGTTGAAAGAAAAATTTTGAAAACTGCCCATAGTTTTGTATATTCAAACTTTAAGAAAAGAAAACTCTTCAATTTGGTCCTCATTTTCTTCTCATATCAGAGAGCAATTGGACTGAGCAGTGAGGCGTTTGGTAAGAGGGAAGAGGGAAAAAATAAATCTTTGATTATTAATTTAATTAGTTATTATAAAATTTAATTAGACTAAATTAACCATTGAGTCTGCAATTGGTCCTCATGTTCTTCCTTATAGAAGTTGAAGGTCTAAATTTGACTAAGAACTAGTACAAGCATGTAATTGCACAAATTAATAAAGTAAAAAACTTCCCTTGTATTCTACCCATATCATAAATAACATTTTTGGGTGATTGGAGTGAGGATTTTTTAACTTTATGCTTTTGGCTATTGGCTTTCGTGCATAAAAGCTTACAGGCTATTCCTACTGGCCTCCGGGAAAGCCATCCCCCAAAAGGTGGAGTTTTTCTCTAGCCAAACAAGCCTATGACATCAACTAATGCCTAATACACTATTCTGTCAAAGCTGCGATGTTCACATTAACTAATCTACCACAAGGAACAAAACATTGAATTTCTCATACCTTCAAAGAATGCGGCACGAACACGATGATCTAAGTATTAGCTTGATTTTTTGGCCTATGGAATAATGTGGCACAATTTCATAAATAATAAGATACAATTTGAAATTTCCAAGCTTAGCAAAAGGAGGAGATAATGACCAATCTCTAAAACCAACAATAAACAATGGTTGGGGTGTTCAATAACTTGCGATTTCTTCAATCCCTGAGGAAGATTTTTCTTTGTTCGTTCATTTTGAAACCTTCTGATGAGATGCTCAATAGAGAACTAAATGTAAGAAAATGGGTCAAAGCTTCAATTCCTATCACACCCCAACTCAGGCATATGATCGGCACTAAGGCTGGCACTCCAACTCTAGTAACTCTCTGATCTGAAATATAATACGAACTCACAAATATCAAATATCATAATATCTCAAATATATCACAACCCTGTCTAAAAAATAACTGGAGCAACTCTAGAGTACAAATACAGAACAATAGAACATCAAGCCATACATCAACTTCGACTTGGCAGGAAACGGACAACTCGATCAGAAATGCGAACTCTCGTTATGATCTGGAAAATATAAAATGATAAATTGCGAAACCCAGTGAATGATAATATAGACTCTAGTCATGCCAGGATATGCATCGTAAAATGTGCCAAAACCATACATATAAGTATACAGTGAGTAACTTAATCAAATCACCAAATAAATCACAAAATATGCCTCATATTCTCAAAAGCACAGTTTACTAATTTAGTCATAAAGGAGTATCCTCTCATATCAAAATTATGACAGAGTGTATCATGTCGGCAGAATCACATATCACATATCATATTAGAATCATATAGGAATCCCGTATCAGAACCAGAATCATATATATCACATCATTGGACCTAGGGCACTCCTCGCACACTACAGTAACTCACTGTTCACCGGCTGAGCCCTTAACATCCTGTATCAGAATCAGAATCACAACCCGAATCAGAATAACTCTTAATATAAATTTTAGAAAATAATTATAATAGAGGCATGAATTTAAATTAAACATCTCATTTCAAATAACTCACTCTAGTTTCAAAATAAACGAATACGTGTCCCAATTTTTTACCTTTTCAAAATTAGAAAATCATATCTCATCAATCATTTCAAAACTAGAATAAAACAAACATAGCCAACTTGCAAGCTTTTGATACCCGAAATGGCTAGAATCCCATTTTGGGATCTTTGCACGCATGTTGAGGTTCTAAACCCATCATCGGAACCCACATGACTCACTAATACCTAACAATTTTACTCAATAATGATAAACAAATCTTTAAAACCCTCGAATCATAATGAACCGATTTTCAAAACCTTCAAATTGGCCAAAATTAGCCTAAAACTACCTTAAGTCAAATTAATTTGACCACAAAACCCTCAAAATCGAATTCAGAAGGTCCAAAAATCCTAGGAACCACTGTGAACTAGTCAAAATTGGGCCAAAATAAAGTTGAATCGATCAATTAACTCTTAATTTACCTTGAACCGAGCCGGTTTAATTAAAAATACTAAATTTTCGGTCAAACTGGACCTCCCCGAGTCCTCAAACCAACACGGTCTACTAGATCCTTTTGTTTTGATTTCGGAACCAGGTCAACTTCCCAATTCCGAGATCGTTTGACCATTGAACTGGCCGGTCAAACAATTTGGCCAATTTAGTCAACTTTTCTCTTTTTATTTATTTATTTTTTTTTTCCGGCTCGGCTCACGGCTTGGGCCGAGCCCAAGCCCTTTTTTTTAAAATCTAATTAGGCCACCCTATAGCTAGGCTCGCGCGGCCCGCGTGGCCCGCGGCCTACTGCAGGCAAGTCTAGTTCACCTATTGTTTTGTTTTCTTTTTTTGGTTTTATTTTTTTTTATACTTGGGCCACCCTGCACCAGGCTCGCGTGCCTTGCGCGGCCTGCATGTAGGCCGTTCCAGCTGCCTGTTTATCTTCATTTATATATATATATATATATAACCCGCACTGTAGCCAGGCCCGCGCCCTGCTGCAGGTGGATCATCCGGGTCCAATCTTCTACACCTGGTTCAACCAAGTCAGTAGACCCGATTTGCAAAAACCAGGTCTGCAGTGACCCAGTTCGCAAATAAATTGCAGAAAAATTCATAAAAATATAAAATGCACTCACCTTGACCAATTTGTCCTCCAAAATCATGAAGCTCGACTAGCCACTCCTCGAGTGAGCTTTTAATCAGATTAAAAGCAACTTTTGTGGCTTAATTTAGCTTAATTTGATTGAAAGGGGGCAAATGGACACCGATGGAAAAACTACGAAATTGCAGCACTCCAAGACAACTTTTCTTCAAATTGATCAAGGGCTTTTGTTCATTTCGAGCCAACGAAGTCGAATTTAAGCTCGTTTGGTCAAGAAAAATCCAAAATTCGCGCAGGTCTGTGACTGAAGCGTCGGCTACCTTCCACCATTGTTGACTTGCAGACAAGTCCTTGAACTTTTTAATTTGTTACAATCGAGTCCCTAAGCTCTTAACAGAATCTGATCCAATCCTTGAAAATTTTATTTTAGTCCTTGAAACTTTCAATTTCTTCAATTAGAACTGAAAAATTTTAAAATCAACCCAATTTTTTTTTATTCCTTCAATTGAGTCCTCGACTACAAAATTAACTTTAAAAAAATTTAAAATTTCAGGGATATTACAATCTTCCCCCCTTAGAAAAAAAAATCATCCCTAAATTTTAATACAGAAAAGTGACTCATGTGCTAAACAAATGGGGATATTTTCTTCGCATGATTTCTTCAGATTCCCAAGTAGCTTCTTCGGTAGTCTGACTCCTCCAAAGCACTTTTACTGATGGCACATCCTTCGAACGTAACTTCTTCACTTGACGATCTAGTATGGCAACTAGCTTTTCCTTATATGTCAAGTTTTTATCCAGTTGGACGTCTTGCGACGTGATTACGTGTGACGGATTAGCCAAATACTTGCTCAATATCAAAACATGAAACACCGGATGCACCATTGACAGATCAGGTGGAAGGGTAAACCGATAAGCCACATTCTCCACACGTTCCAGTATTTCAAAAGGGCCGATATAGTGGGGACTTAACTTGCCCTTCTTTCCAAATCTAACAACACCTTTCATAGGAGAAACTTTTAGAAACACATGATCTCTGACAACAAACTCCAATTCATGACGCCGATGGTCCACATATGCTTTCTATCTACTTTGAGCAGCAAATAGTCTGCTTCTGATCATTTGAATCTTATTCACCGCATCTTGTATCAAATCTAGCCCCATAAGCTTTGTCTCACCTGTCTCAAACCAACCAACTAGAGATCAACATCGTCTGCCATACAAAGCTTCAAGTGGCGCCATCTGAATACTAGACTGATAGTTGTTGTTGTAAGAGATTTTACTAACCGTAAGTACTGACTCCAGCTACCTCCAAAATCCAAAATACAAGCTCGCAACATATCCTCTAAAATTAGGATAGTCCTCTCGGACTGTCCATCAATCTGAGGATGGAAAGCTGTACTCAGATTTAGACGTCTCCCAAAGGTCTCCTGAAAGCTCCCTAAAATCGAGATGTAAATTGGGAACCTCGATCTGAGATGATAGACAAGGGTATTCCATGTAATTTCACAATCTCATTCAAGTACAACTGAGCATACTGAAGCACATTATAACTTGTCTTCACCGGGTGGAAATGTGCGGCCTTAGTCAATTGATTTACAATAACCTAGACTGAATCATAACCCCGTGTAGTACGAGGTAAATTAGTCACAAAGTCCATAGCTATACCATCGTACTTCCACTCTGGTATCTCAATCTGTTGATGTAACCCTGCAGGTTTTTGGTGCTCAGTATTCACCTACTGACAGGTCAAATATCTAGATACAAACTCAGCCACATCTTTCTTCATCCCTTTCCACCAATACAATTGCCTTAAATCTTGGTACATCTTGGTGGAACCGAGGTGAATACTATATTTGGAATTATGTGCCTCAGTTAATAATGTTCTTTACAGATTTGTAACATCAAGTACACACAATCGACCTCCACATCGTAAAATTCCTTTTGGATCGATCTGAAATTCAATATCCTTACTTGCCAAGACTCTTTCCTTAATCTTACACAATTTAGTATCCTTCCCTTGGTCTTCCTTAATTCTTTCTGTCAACGACGGCTGAATGTGCAATTGTGCTAACAGCCGACCAGTGTCTTCCACTTCTAATTGTACTCCTTCTCCATCTAAACTATATAAGGTCGCTATTAAAGGTTGTCTAATATGAGCAATATGAGCCAAACTTCTCATAAACTTCCGACTTAAAGCATCAGCGACCACATTAGCTTTTTCAAAATGATATAAGATAGTACAATCACAATCCTTAAGAAATTCTATCCACCTTCGTTGTTGAAGATTCAAATCCTTTTGATCAAATATGTACGTTAAACTTTTATGATCTATATAAACTTCACATGGTTTGCCATAAAGATAATGCCTCCATATTTTCATGGCAAACACAACAGCTGCCAGCTCCAGATCATGAGTAGGGTAATTTTGTTCATGCTACTTAAGTTGTCAAGACGCATAGGCTATCACTTGCCCATGCTACATTAAGACACAACCCAATCCTATCTGAGAAGCATCACAATAAACTGAGAATCCACCAGATCCGAAAGGCAAAGATAAATTGGGGCAGAAGTCAAACAATCCTTGAGTTTCTGAAAACTCTCTTCATAAGATTTAGACCATTGAAATTTAACATTATTTTGAGTCAACTTAGTTAGAGCTGTGGCTATCTTAGAAAAATCCTTCACAGAGCGACGATAATAGCCCGCTAATCCCAGAAAGTTTCGAATCTCGGTAACAGAGGAAGGTCTCGACCATTACTGAATGGCCTCAATCTTATGAGAATCAACTCTAATACCGTCCTTAGATACTACATGACCAAGGAAGGCCACACTATCATACCAGAACTCGCACTTCAAGAACTTTACATAAAATTGATGATTTATAAGAGTTTACAAAACTTCTCATAAGTGTAACTCATGTTTCGTCTTACTTTTTGAATATACCAGAATATCATCAATGAACACCATGACAGAATGATCCAAAAAGGCCCTGAACAATGATTCATCAAATCCATAAAAGCGGTAGGAGCATTTGTTAATCCAAATGACATTACCAGGAACTCATAGTGTCCATACCGAGTTCGAAAACTGTCTTAGGAATATCCTCTTGTCCAATCTTCAGTTAATGATAACTAGAACGAAGATCTATCTTTGAAAAGCAAGCTACGCCATGCAACTGATCAAACAGGTCCTCAATTCTTGGTAATGGATACTTATTACGAATTGTAACCTTGTTCAATTGTCGATAATCGATGCACAATCTCATGGATCCATCATTCTTTTTGATAAACAAAACTGGAGCACCCATAGAGAGGTACTGGTCTAATAAAACCCTTATCCGACAAATCTTGAAGTTGTTCTTTCAATTTTTTAAGTTCTGTTGGTGTCATGTGATAAGGAGGGATCGAGATAGGCTGAGTACCAAGTAACAAGTCTATACAAAACTCAATCTCCCTATCGGGAGGAATGCTCGGTAATTCTTCAGGAAACACATCTGAAAACTCACTAACTACCGGTGTGTTTTCCAAGCATGGCTCCCCGACTCTCGTATCCTTGACCAGTGGTAAAAATCCTTGACACCCTTGATTGAGAAGCCGCTGGGCTTTTAGGAAGGAGATGATAGGAGCAGAAGTCATAATATAATCACCTGATACATAAGCAGTGCTTCTCCAGGTATTTCGAAACTCACTGTCTTAAGATAATAGTTTAGAGTAACGTAGCTTGAAGCTAACCAATCCATTCTTAAAATCACATCAAACTCCAACATCGGCAAAAGAACTAGATTGGCTGTGAATTTCTTACCAACCACTTCCACTGGGCAAGACTTATACATATGTGTCACCTAGACTGATTCCCTTACTGGGGGAGTCATAAAGAAAGGGTATGCTAACAATTTTGATTGCTGTTCAATTCGGCCAGAAAACCTCTCAGACAAATAGGAATAAGTAGAACTCGGATCAAACAAAACATAAACTTTCATAGAACATACAAAAATTATACCTGAGACCACAACATTAGATGCCTCAGCATCCTGTCGAGTTAAAGCATAAACTTGTGCCTACCCTCTTCCTCTGCCTCTACCTCTACCTCTGCCTCTGCCTTCTGTTCCGCTGCCATGAAAACTAAAAGACTCTCCCCGGTTCTGAGTTTGCAGTGTATGTGCTCTAATCTGAACTTCCTCAACAGAAATCAGGCAATCTGTCACTAAATGCCCTTGTTGTCCACACTGATAACAAGTTGTTAGTGTTTGAACAGTCCCCTGAGTATTTTCTAATACCAGTGGGCAATCTCGAATCATATGGCCCTACTGGCCACATTTGAAATAGGCTCCAGTCGTGCGACGACATTGTCCAAAATGGGCCCTACCACAACTAGGGCAGTTAGGTGCTGATCGAGCATGGTTACCAGATATAGCCGTACTAGTTGACGCTTGTCTATTTGTGGAACCTTTATGAAATGAACGCTTCTTGCCACAGAAGGATGAACCCTTGTGAGAATTTAGTTGACCACTGAAAGTTCCTTCTGTCCTTGCCTTCTTAACAAAATCTCGATAAATGTGCTCTGGCTTTTCTGAAGTTTCTAGAAAGCATGCTGCCTCTATTGCTCGAGCATAGGTGAAGGTTCCAAAATGAGTACACAAGACATACCTTCAAGGAGGGTAGCAATCCCCTCATGAATCTCGTAGCTTTAGTGACTTCATTACTGACGAATTGAGGAGCATAACGAGAGAAACGGTTGAATTGATCTTCATACTCTGACACGGTCATACTGGGCTTCTGTACCAACCTCTCGAACTCAGCCTCCAATTCCACTCATCTACTGTTGGGTAGAAACTGTGCAGAAATTCTGTCTTGAAATTTTTCCAAGTCAAAGGGTCAGTATCTGCTACTCTCAAAGTCATCATATCTTCATACCAAGTCTGTGCCACTCTTCGAAGTCGAAAAGTAGCCAACTCCACTTTTATGATGTCAGAACACCTCAAAAAATGAATATTTTTGCCAAGGTATCCAAAAATGCATACAGATCTTCATCTGCAATTGAACCTGAGAATGCAGGTGGGTCCATTTTAAGGAAATCTCGAAAGTACCCATCAAAGCCAAATTGATGTTGTTCTGGTCTCGTTACAGTCGAAACTGTCACAGGGCTTGGTTGATTATTGACTGGGGTCTGTTGCCTGTTAGATGCCACCACATTTCCCATAAACTCATTCATAACTTGACGAAGGACACTAGTCAAGATACCTGTCAGATCATTCGGATTTATTGCCACAGTTTGTAGTACCTTCATCTGTAGTTGGCCTTCTAGTAGGCCTAGCTATCCTCCCTTTTCCTCTAGGGCGACCTGGACCTCTCAGTTTAGAATGAACGAAAGGAGCTGGCTCATTTATCGGACCCTCTGGCAACTCAAGGTTAACATCATCCTGAGAAAACGTATGAATCTCACGTGGGGAATCCATCTATTTCACAAAACATTGAGGATTAGATTGATAGATGAACAAATAAATACTTGAGAGCACAAAAACAAGACATAGTCAACACCCTAATAGGTCATTCGCAATCCTTTCATTATGAAAGTGGGGCCCTCACCCTCATAATAAAAATACTACAGAAGAACCTTGCTCCATTTAATCTCAGATTAAACCTATAACTCTGATACCAACTTTGTCACACACCAACCTAGGCATGTGACCGGCACTAAGGCTAGCATTCTAACCCTAGTAAGCCTCTGATCCGAAACATAATACAAACTCACAAATGTCAAATATCATAATACCTCAAATACATCACAACCCTGTCTGAGAAATAACTGGAGCAACTCTAGAGTACAAATGCAGAATAATAGAACATCAAGTCATACATCAACTTCGACTTGGCAGGAAACAGACAACTCGATCAGAATACAAACTCTCGTTATGATCTGAAAAATATAAAAGGATGATTCACGAAACCCAGTGAATAATAATACAGACTCTAGTCATGCCGAGACATGCATCGTAAAATGTGCCAGACCATACGTATAAGTATACAATGAGTAACTTAATTAAATCATAGATAAATCACAAAATATGCCTCGTATTCTGAAAAACACAGTTTACTAATTTAGTCATAAAGGAGTATCCTCCCATATCAGAATCACGGCAAAGCGTATCATGTCGGCAAAATCACATATCACATATCATATCAGAATCGTATAGGGATCTCGTATCAGAACCAGAATCATATATATCACATCATTAGACTTAGGGCACTTCCCGCAGGCTATGGCAATTCACTGTCCGCCGGCTGAGCCTTGGCATCCCGTATCAGAATCAGAATCACAATCAGAACCAGAACCCGAATCAAAATAACTCCCAACATAAATTTTAGAAAATAATTATATTAGAGGCATGAATTTAAATTAAACATCTCATTTCAAATAACTCACTGTAATTTCAAAATAAACGAATACATGTCCATTTTTTTACCTTTTTAAAATCAGAAAATCATTTCTCATCAATCATTTCAAAACCAGAATAAAACAAAGATGCATAGAGTAAGTATTATCACTCATAGTATAGAACAAAAAAAGAAATTCAAATCACCGAAACTGAGTTCACGGATTGAAACGTGTCACCTCGAGCATATCTACAATTACAACATCAAATAATCTAAACAGAACCAAACTTTGCCCACTTGCAGGCTTTTGATACCCAAAATGGCTAGAATCCCATTTTGGGATTTTTGCACGCATCCCGAGGTTCTAAACCCATCACCTGAACCCACATGACTCACTAATACCTAACAATTTTAGTCAACAATGATAAACAAATCTTTAAAACCCTCGAACCATAATGAACCGGTTTTCAAAACCTTCAAATCGGCCAAAATTAGCCTAAAACTACCTTAACTCAAATTAATTTGGCCACGAAATCCTCAAAATCGGATTCAGATGGCCTAAAAAACCTAATAACCATTATGAACCGGTCAAAATTAGGCCAAAATAAAGTTGAACGGTCAATTAACTCTTAATTTACCTTGAATCGGGCCAGTTCAATTAAAAACACTAAATTTCTGGTCAAACCAGACCTCCCCGAGCCCTCGGACCAACACGATCTACTAGATCTTTTCATTCTGATTCCGAAACGGGTCAACTTCCCAATTCTGAGGATGTTTGATCACTAAACTGGCCGATCAAACTAGTTTGGCCGGTTCAGTCAACTTTTCTCTTTTTATTTATTTATTATTTTTTTTTTTTTTCCGGCTTGGCTCATGGCTTGGGCTGGCCTTTTGGCTTTGGCCGAGCCCAAGCTCTTTTTTTTTTTTTTTTTTAATCTAATTGGGCCACCCAGCACCTAGGCTCGCGTGGCCCGCATGGCCCGCAGCCTACTACAGGTAAGTCTAGTTCGCCTGTTGTTTTGTTTTTTTTTTTTTTTTTTTTTTGCTTTTTTTTTTTTTTTTATACTGGGGCCACCTTGCACCAGGCTCTCGTGGCCTACGTGCAGGCGGTTCCAGCCGCCTGTTTCATCTTCCTTTTTTTTTATATATATAACCCGCGCTGCAACCAGGCCCGCGCCCTGCTGCAGGCGGGTTCAGGCCTCGTGGCCTAGACGAAGCATCTGGATGGGACCCGGATCATCCGGTCCTTGTCTTCTACACCCGGTTCAACCGGGTCAGCAGACCCGGTTTGCAGAAACCAGGTCTGTAGCTACCCAGTTCGCAAATAAATTCCTGAAAATTCATAAAAAATATAAAGCGCACTTATCTTGACCAATTTGTCCTCCGAAATCACGAAGCTCGACTAGCCACTCCTTGAGTGAGCTTTTAATCAGATTAAAAGCAACTTTTTTGGCTTAATTTGGCTTAATTTGATTAAAAGGGGGCAAACGAACACAGACGTAAAAACTACGAAATCGGAGCACTCTAGGATGACTTTTTTTCAAATTGATCGAGGGCTTTCATTCGTTTCAAGCCGACGAAACCGAATTTAAGCTTGTTTGGTCAAGAAAAATCCAAAATCCATGTAGATCTGTGACTGAAGCGTCGGCTGCCTTCCGCCATTGTTAACTTGCAAACATGTTCTTGAACTTTTTAATTTGTTACAATCAAGTCCTTGAGCTCTTAACAGAATCTGATCAATCCCTAAAAATTTTATTTTAGTCCCTGAAACTTTCAATTTCTTCATTTAGACCTGAAAAATTTTAAAATCAACCAAAATATTTTTTTATTCCTTCAATTGAGTCCTCGACTACAAAATTAACTTTAAAAAATTTAAAAATTCACGAATATTACAATTTAGACAAATTTATAAAAGATTTATGTTTGTTATTTCACTATCTTAAAATCACATGTTTTTAAAACTAAGGTATACTCTTGAGACATAGTATTTTAGATACAATTGAGATACTTCTTTTTGACATATACTATATATGTTTTTAAGGTATATTTTTAAAATTTATATTCTTTTATATATTATTTTTAAATAAAAGCTTATGTACCAAAAAAAAGCATATTGGAGGCTGATATATATAAGATAATAAATTAGAAAACTAATATAAGTACTAAAATAACAAAATTAAGAAATGAATAACTAAAATATGTGCACTCACACACACGTATATATATAGATGTATATGTACATATGGACATACATAATACACACACACACACACACACACACACACACATATATATGTGTGTGTGTGTGTTTGTAGTTGCTCTCATGTGAAAGAATGAAAGGGAAAGAAAAAAATATTTTTTAATAAAAGTTAAGCAAATACATTTAAGAGTGAGCACTCATAAGCATATACTCCACTTTTTGAAATATACGTTTCTAAAGTGTGGTGTCACGACCCGACCTCGGGCCCGTGACCGACACTAGAGCCCACTGACCCTAGTAAGCCTCACAATACCAAACTATGCAAAAATAATAATCATCCCATCTAGCACATATAAATAAATAATCATACGATTCCAAGTATGTAAGTCAAGATCTAATTGAGAGTACAAAAGAGCTACTCTAAAAATATAAAGCAAGTAAGATACAAGAAAGATGCTTGTACATCAATCAATCCGCAAATACATGCTCTTGCTTTGGCACCCTAATTGAGGTGCAAATAGAGAATCCAATATGGAAAGATAATAAAATGTAAGTCGTGAAACTCAATAAGTATGGATGATACATAATCTATACATGTTGAGATATGCATCATATTATATATTAAAACTATACATATACATATACAGTGAGTAGTAACATACAAAACGCGTATGTGAGGGTATCATTATAACCAGTCATATCACATCACATCACCAGACCTAAGGCACTCATCACCGAACACTACAACACACCGTCCTTGGGTCGAGCCCCTAGCATCCCAATCTCATCTCAATAGTGCACAACATATTCACGACCCTGCTACCACATACCAGACTTAGGGCACTCACCATTGAATGCTACGGATCATCGTACTCAAGCCAAGCCCTTGACATTCTCAATCACATCACACGGTACCATCCTCACATATGAGTCAAAATAGACATACATGCACATATATAGTCAATACCTCGAAAATCGATGTCATATCAACATAGCTCACTGACAGTTCACAAATCACATAACACATATCCTAGAAGTAACATATGACAAAATATAGTTTGCAAATTCATATAAACATCGTGCCAAAAAACATAGTAAGAAAATGTAAGCATAGAATGAGTATCATCATTCACAATACTGAAGTTGAGCCAAAAGAAAGTTTCAAGTCACCCCAACCTAACTCACTAGTCCAGGTGTACCTCCGCTGGTATATCTGTAACCACAACACAAAATCACAACCAGCACCGAAACTGGCACAAGAAAAGGACTCTACTACCAAAATTGGGCTCATATCCCACTCCGAGACCTTAGCATGCATCTCGAGGCTCACTACTCATCACCTGAGACCCACACGACTCAAGAACGCCCTTTAAATTCTCTTAAATACCTTGAACCGTAGTAAATCGACCTCCAAAACCCTCGAACTGACCTAAATTGGCCTAAAATTACCTTAAACCGAACTGAACTAGTCATGAAAACTTCAAAATTGGATTGAACTAGCCTCAAAACCTTAGGAACTAGACTGAATCAGTCAAACACTACCTAAAACAAGGCTGAACTAGCCACAAAAGCCTCTGAACTAGCCTAGAAACCCTAGAATCAGGCTGGTTCAGTCATAAACTCTCAATTTTCAGTCGAATCAGACATCCCCAGACCCTTGAACAAACTTGGTTCAAAAGATCTCATCCTCCTAAACCAGTAAACAATTCAACTTCCCAAATTCGATTTAAAATGACCACTAAACTGGCTAGTCAAACCTTGAACCATCACTGGACCACTTCAATCAAAAAAAACCCTAATTTCCCTTGGATAGCCTATCCCCATCCTGCTTAAGTCATTCTATCCCAACCCTGGGATAACCTATCCCAATTCCAAAATCATTATATCCCAACCCTAGGATAACCTTTCCCAATTCCACCTGACTGAGTTGATTTAGTGAGTCACACTATTTTTGGTTAACTAGGCCAAGTCAACTCGTCAAGTTGACTTGCCTAAACCTTACCCAACCACTCAGCTTGGGCTGGCCTAAATTACGGCCTAAGCCTATGTGACCCATCCTAGCCTAGACCCACCTGAAGCCTAGCCCACTTGGCTAACTCGGCCCAAGCCCCAACTAGCCAAGGCCCAACAACCCAGCCTAGAACTCAGCCTAGTCCACCTAGATCTGGCCCACCCCATCTCACTAGGCCCTGCCCAACTTGACTGACGGGCCTAACCCACTTGCTTGGGCTACCTAGGCTGAATAGGCTCACTGAACTAAGCCGACTCACCCGGTTTGACTCGATCGGACCTGGTTACCATCTGAGTCCATCTATATCACCCGAAAACCCAGATCTCTAACCCAAGTTCTTATAAGTGAACCTGGAACACTGGAAACCAAAAAAAAAAAGGAAAAAAATGCTACATACCTAGCTCCAAGCTCTATCTAAAGCCACGACCACCAAAACTAAGACTGACGAACCTATCTACGGCCTTTAATCGAAGAAATATTTGACAAAAACTAAAAAATTTTGAAAAAGAACCTTTTGATCCTTCACAGAACACCTGACGAACCAAAGCCAAAATCTCTCAAACTTTTCACTTGAAACTCGCAATTGATGGAGGGGTTTGGTGCATCTTTGGGTCTCGCAAACCATGCCTAATGATCACGATTTGGGCATGAACAGATCCGATGCACAATGAATCTACAAATTTTCTGTCTTGTCACAATCCAGTCCTTAGAATTTTATTTCCTTTCACTTGTGCCCTTCTAAATTTCTAATTTAGCCCTTGCCTCTTTTATCTTCTTCGATTTGGCCTTCACACTCTTGATTTGGCCCTTAACTCTTCTAATTTTTCACATTGGCCCCCAGAATTCCCAATTACTTCTATTAACCCCTCTTGAAATGTAATTTAACCCCAAAACTTTTAATTAAAGTAACTAAGCCCCTAACTTAATTAATTAACTAAATTTTCCTAATAAATTTAAATTAGGGCCATTTCATATGGTTCAAAAATAATCAATGTAAAATTTTAGTCTAAAAAATAGAGGTCTATGCTTGTAAGACTCTAAAAAAATAACCTGATATGTTGGCCCACCAAAGGTAGAAAATTGCCACCATCCGATTACTTGAGAAGAGAACCTATTGGCCATCTGAAATTGACTTTGCATTGCTCTACTGATCTACCAGAAGAAAGGCCTAATATTAACAATGTAATTGCTAAGTTCAACAAGATAAAATTCAAGCTCATTTGTGGTGGAGAAGCTTAATATATTTAGTTTCTACTATTTGAGAAGCATGTAGTACACAAGTTGCTTTTCCAGATTCTGATAGTTTAGCCAATGCTTCCTGAATGAACTTCATTATTGCCTTCAAGTCAACAAGATTTATCATTTTTTTGTTAAAAAGAGTATTAAGTATGGTCTTGTTTTCTTCCCCCTATTTCAACAATGTCAAGAAACACTAAAGATTTTTAAATGTTAATGCATTTAAATAGTAGTTTTATTTCTCTAATTATTTAGTTTTTATAGATTTGAATTAATTTTCAACATTTTTATTGGCTTTTAGTACTAGATATTACCTCACTATCTAATATTGTTATATTATTTTTTTACCTATTACAATTTTCCCTACCTAGTTATCCCTGCAAATAGTTCATCCTTAACTAAAAGAAGTAAATTTTGACTGCATATTGTACACCGAACAATACAGTAATAAGTTATGACTGTAGTTTGTTTTACTATTCTTTCAATTTTTTTTTGGTGGAGAGCAAACGAAACCACATATGAGAGACAAATCGACATCCAGGTATGATTTTGGAAATTAATCCTCAAAAGTCATAGTACCTGGTGAAGTTCTTTGTGCAAGAAGAAAAACGTTGACCAGGTGACTATCTAGGAAGATTATTCAGATTCTTACATTATCAATTACTACAAGTTAGAAGGAAGAATTTGTAAAATTAAATTTCATTGCATGAAAACTAAACACCAATTAAATAGATGAGATAAAATGGTTTACTTATCACCATTGGATTGATCACTTTAAGATTGGTATTAAAGTGTTTACTAGAGAGCAAATCCTTCTCTCCAGCATTTTAGAGGTAGTAGTAAATAAGGTAATCATTCTAGGAGTTGAAAGAGAATCTAGCCATCTATATATAAATTCAAATATCTCACTTATGAAAGGATTTTTGAGTTGAGTTTACATTATAACTGCCCAACACCGTACAATAAAAGTGTGTGTGCAACCTTTCACACAAAGTCCAAATAACCAGATTACTTAATATGAGCTTGGATCATATACTTCAATCCATTTTTCATAAAAACAAAATTAAAACAATTAACGTAAGTCCACTATAATTTTGTAACATTATTCACCATTAATATGATGTTTTAGAGCTCTCCCCTTGTAGCCAACAAAGAGATCTTGTACTATGGTCTACAGAAGAGGTTAAATAAGAAAAACATTCAGTAGGGCATAAAGGAAATTGATCAATTTTATGAGATTCTTCTTCCTCACCTTCACATTATAAAACATACTGGCAGTAATTGCCTACTACTTTGGTAGCATTTAGGTCAAGTTTTCATTGGAAACAGTCATGGAGAATGAACACTAGAAAAATAACAACATTACATATTTATTCTAAGGAATGAATAGATAAGCCTTTCTTCCTTGTAATCTATTTTTCTGTTACGATCAGAAAATTCAAATTCATAACCGATGCTAGAATTGGAATAGATTCCATCCTAGCAAGCCTACAGAAATCATGTAACTTTTATATAAACCAGAAGTAACTAAATCGAATCTTGTATAAATACAATCCGAACAGAATATATTTCCAAATCCAATAATCTCATCAATTACAAAGGATGACCTATCTATAGTTATTGGAGCCCAACCATGCAACACCTTATAGTTCTTAATAGAATTAGAAGAAAATTGTATTATATACAGATTTAGAATCAGGGATCTTCTCAGACGGCAAGATCTGACTAAATATCAAACTCTAAATCTGAAAAATAGTAAAGGGTGAGCCGAAAAACCTAATGAATAATAACGTACCTTTATGAGAATAAGGGACATGTATAAGGTATATACAGAAAACTTTACAAGTTACAAATTCATAGTTATAGAGAAGTTTAGGGAACTCGTAATCCAAAATAGAACATATATCAGGAGGCGACCTCATAGTCAGCCGAGAGCAGAATCAAAAGCAGCATCTTAATCTGCCCATATATAGATATACACATATACAGGTCTCCAATGTCGGCCCAACACGAAAGTGTTGTACCACCCCTGCTAGATGGAGATACTGTACAGAGTGCACTCAATTTAACATCTACTATTGTTAGTTACAGTATTCTAAAATCCGAAACTTCCTTAAAACAGTTTTTTGGAAATAAAGAAAAACAGTTTAATAAAATTTTTCATTTATAGATATAAAAAGAATTGAACATAATTAACAGATAGTTTTTTCCAAAACAATTTCAAAATTTACATACATGTCCCTTGTTATACTTTTATAACAAAATTATATTATATAAAATCATAATTTACAACAAATATGGAAAACAGTAAAAGTTCATGAATACACATTATTACTCACAAAACAAGTTGGAATCAAAAGGGTTCGATCTTTGGCAATACGGGCTCAGCAAGGAACTTTTGAGAAATCTAAAATCACAAAAGCGATAACATTTCCAACCTAAAATCTTGAAGTACGTATGAGTTTGATTTATTCTAGAAACTCTTAGTCAAACTTGTTTTGGTTAGATAATCCAAATACAAAACCAAGTTTAGATCTCAAAATCCAAACCCAAATCCAAATTTAATATTTCTATATTTTATTTATATGCTTCTCTTAGAAACAAATCTAGTTTCATGTTTGGATTCAAAAA